>CAJNDS010002253.1:5000-87500 GCA_905221605.1 Symbiodinium natans
GTTTGGGGCCTAAAGTTTAGGGCTTAGGGTTTAGGGTTTAGGGTTTAGGGTTTGGGGTTTGAAGGGTTTAGAGTTCAGGGTTTAAATTAGGGTTTAGGATTTAGGGCCTAAAGTGTAGGGCTTTTGGCTTAAAGTTTAAGGTTTAAAGGGTGAAGGGTTGTAAACAAAGACCCTCTAAACCCCCAAACCCTGAGCCGCAGGGCACAGGGGGGTGCTGAAAGGTTTGATGCTTTGGGGTTCTGGCGTTTAGGGTTTCCCTAAACCCTAAACCCTAAACCCTAAACCCTAAACCCTAAACCCTAAACCCTAAGGGTTTCGGACCAGTCTGCTTTTGAGGTTTCAGGGCTCAGGGGAGTTGCGTTCGGAGTCCTTACGATGGATGCGATGTCACATCTGAAAGACCCAAGATCTGTGAGCGAGGGCTTAGCTTCAAACACCCCAGGGCTTTGCCTTGCAACCGACAACAGATTTGGGGTTTGAGGTTTAGGGTTGTGGGGTTTGAGGTTTGAGGTTTAGGGTTTAGGGTTTAGGGTTTAGGGTGTAGGTTTTAGGGTTTAGCGCGGTTGAAGTTTAGGATTGTGGGGTTTGAGGTTTGAGGTTTAGGGAGGCTAGCTCAACAAAAGGCCTCACAAGCCCTAAATGCTTCAGACCCTACCAACAACAACGCCGAAAAGACGTCAACACGCGCGCGCGCACACCCACCCACCCACCCACCCACCCACCCACCCACCCACCCACCCACCCACCCACCCACCCACCCACCCACCCACACACACACACACACACACACACACACACACACACACACACACACACACACACACACACAGAGACAGACACACACACACACACACACACACAAACAAACATACACCTCAAGAGCCTCAAGAGACACACACACACACACATGTATATACATATATATATATATACACATACACACACATATATAATATGTATATATATATATATATATATATATATATGTGCGTGTGTACGGATATATACATATGTATATATATATATATGGTTAGCGTATATATGTATATATATATATATATATATATCTGTATATGTGTATATTATGAAGTTCAGGTACACGGACTCTGCGCGAGACAGATCACCTAAATCCCTCCAGGCAAGCCAACCAGGAGGAGGCGATCCTCCCGAGGTTCTGATGGCGCTCACCTCAGGGCTCCCTTTGGGTGGGGGGGGGTGGGGTTAGGGTTTGGGGTTTAGGGTTTAGGGTTTGGGGTTTAGGGTTTAGGGTTTAGGGTTTAGGGTTTAGGGTTTAGGGTTTAGGGTTTAGGGTTTAGGGTTTAGGGTTTAGGGTTTAGGGTTTAGGGTTTAGGGGCCCAAGTATATAGTACGAAGGTACATGGATCCTTGAATTCCCTTTGGGGGGGGGGGGGGTTTAGCGCTTTGGAGGTTTATACAGTAAGCTCCAGAAAGTTGGAGCTTAGGGTTTATCAGCATCTCAAGTCCAAGCATTCACTGGTCAAGAAATTATTCCAGAAAAATTCCCACCCGCCCAAAGAATCCCATAACATTAAGAAAATAGTTCACTTATAGAACGACCTTGCCCAATAAAAAAATGACCTTGCCCAGTAACAAATAACCTTGCCCAGTAAAAAAAATGACCTTGCCCAGTAAAAAATGACCTTGCCCAGTAAAAATATGACCTTGCCCAGTAACATTTTTACTGGGCAAGGTCATTTTTTGCTGGGCCAGGTCATTTATTGCTGGGCCGGGTCGCTTTTTAGGACCGAACGACCTTGCCCAGCAAGAAAATGACTTGGCCCCTAAAAAAAATGACCTTGCCCAGTAAAAAATGACCTTGCCCAGTAAAAAAATGACCTTGCCCAGTAACTCCTTAACATTTAAGTTTTATATGAAAGAGAGGTTTAGGGTTTGGGATTTAGGGTTTAGCGGTTAGGGTTTAGGGTTTAGGGTTTAGGATGATTAGAGCTGCGATTCCTTTACTGTACCGTTTGGGCTATGGGGATAAGGATGTTCCATCTTTTTTGAGTTTACTCAGAGGTAGGGTTTTGGGGGCGAGCTTGGGGGGGGTGGGGGGACATGCTGCATGGAGCTTAGGGTGCGGGTTGCGGCTTGCTTTGTTGAGTTTGAGGGCTTATGGCCCCGAAACCCTAAACCCTAAACCCTAAACCCTAAACCCTAAACCCTGTTTAGGGTTTAGGGTTCAGGGTGTTTACTACAGCCATCCTGGGAGGGTTCGGGGTTTTAGGAAGTTTTTGTTTGCAGTTGGGTGCCTGCGGTGGATCAGTTTATGGTTGCCTTAGGGATCCCTGCATCAAGCATAGAGTTTAGGGTTTACTGCTTAGGGTTTAGGGTTTAGGGGTTAGGGTTTAGGGTTTAGGGTTTAGGGTTTAGGGCTTTGATCGTGCACAAGAAGTCTTCGTGTCGTGGAGTGGGGCTCAGAAGCAGAAGACCTTGAACTCCCTAAAGGCTGAACTGCCTAGACCCTAAGCGCCCAACTCTCTCTGAAGCCCCAAAACCCACCCACGGCCCTGGGTTTAGGGTTTAGGGTGCAGGTTAGGGTTTAGGGTTTAGGGTTTAGGGTTTAGGGTTTAGGGTTTAGGAATTAGGGTTTAGGGTTTAGGGTTTAGGGTTTAGGGTTTAGGGTTTAGGGTTTAGGGTGTAGGGTTTAGGGTTTAGGGTTTAGGGTTTAGGGTTTAGGGTTTAGGGACCCTCCACCAGTAACCCCCATGCAAACGCAGACCAGGCACGCTCAATCCGATCCAAGGGTCGGAAAATGGTCGCAGAGGCGGGTGTCGCCGAAGCTTCGCTCAGAGAGGGGGTTTTCGGCTACAGTTCTAGAGGGCTTGGGATTTCTTAGTTTGAGGCTGTGAGGGTTTTCCAGGTTTTGGTAAGCCCTAAGCCCTAAGCCCTAAGCCCTAAGCCCTAAGCCCTAAGCCCTAAGCCCTAAAACGCAAATCTTGGACCCAAAGAAGGGCTTCAAGTTGAGACAGGGCTCATGGGTGGGTCAGGGTTTTGGGCTTCTTGTTTCGGGTTTTGGGCTTTGGTTTCGGGCTTAGGGTTTAGGATTTAGGGTTTAGGGTTTAGGGTTTGGGGTTTGGGGTTTAGGGTTTGGGGTTTAGGGTTTGGGGCTTAGGGTTTAGTGTTTAGGACTTAGGGCTTGGGACTTAGGATGCTGCTTTTGTATGCTGGCACGCCTCGTTGGAAGTAGCAAAGATCGTCCTATCCCAGTGGCCTTCGGGATGAAAGTCCTGATTCTCTGGCTTCCCTCCACCAAGGCCGAGAAAAAATCCAAAAGCTAGCCCTGAACCCTAAACCCTAAACCCTAAACCCTAACCCTAAACCCTAAACCCTAAACCCTAAACCCTAAACCCTAAATCAGGGAGGAACCGGGGGCTGAGAGTGGAGTGGGAGTGGGGGGGGAGTCAGGGCGAAGATCCCTTGGAAACCTTCGACTACCTGGAGGAGAAGGATGCGGAGGCCTTGGGTTTTAGGGTTTAGGGTTTAGGGTTTAGGGTTTAGGGTTCAGGGTTCAGGGTTTAGGGTTTAGGGTTTAGGGTTTAGGGTTTAGGGTTTAGGGTTTAGTGTCTTTTAAACCCTAAACCCCTGGAAGCCCTACAACCTATAAACCTTTGAACCCTAAAACGCCCTAAGAAGTCTTAAACCCCTCAAGCCCGAAAGCCGAAACCCTGTAGACCTTTGAAGCCTCATAAGCCCTAAGCCCCTAAACCCCATGAATTTTACGCCCACAAGAGCCCTAAAACAAACCACAGGTGCCTCAATCAGAGCCAAAGTCCGCCAATGTTCTCGCAAGCCCCGAGTTTGCTCCGCAATCCCTGACGTTTAGGGGTTTAGGGGTTTAGGGGTTTAGGGGTTTAGGGGTTTAGGGGTTTAGGGGTTTAGGGGTTTAGGGGTTTAGGGGTTTAGGGGTTTAGGGGTTTAGGGTTTAGGGGTTTAGGGGTTAGGGTCCAGATTTAGGGTTTAGGGACTTTTTCTTGTAATCCCAAACGCCTCGACCCTCAAGCTGAGATTTTCTGGATGGAGGTTTTCGGGATTAGAGTATCTTTCTGGAAGCCCTAAAGCCCTGGACCCGAAAACCTAAGCCCTAAACCCTAAGCCCTAAACCCTAAACCCTAAACCCTAAACCCTAAACCCTAAACCCTAAACCCTAAACCACATCCTCTGCAATCATCGTGCAGTTCCGTGATGAACTTCCTGGCTTTGCAGCTGTTAAGCAGCTTTCCGGTGGTACTTCCTCAAGGTAGAAGTCTTGCAGAGACCGTGTCCAGCATTAATCTCGTCGCAGGCGGAGCAGATTTTCGACGGTATCACACTGCAGGAGCCGAAGCACAAACCCTATAAACCCTCGTCATCACTGAACCCTAAACCTAAGCATCGCTAAACCGTAAGTCCTACAAGGGGCAGCTCTCGAAACTAGGCTCCCTTTGGGGGGGGTCCTGAAAAAAAGGGTGCCGTTGGAGATATAGGGCCCCACAGGGACCCTAATTCCAAGAACTACCTGCAAGCTCCCTAAACCCTAAACCCTCAACAAGTCCCTCAACTCCAAGCCCAAAACCCTCATTTAAAGCGGTTGAGGCAACTTTTTTTGGTTGCGCCTCTGACGAACCGAAGTGCGTACGGGAGGTCATTGACAGCCAGGAATTCTGCACTTCTTGCCTCATGTCAGTTAGGGTGTAGGCTTTCGGGTTTCGGGTTTCGGGTTTAGGGTTTAGGGTTCCTGTAACCTAAACCCGAAACCCCAAACCCTACTCCGCCGGGAACCTGAACTTTGTAGACTCAGCAGGAGGCTGTCGAGCTGTGTCCCGGCCCTTGAACTTCCAGAACCATCCGAAAGATCTTGTAAGGTGTTCTAAGGCCCTCGTAAGAGGAACAAGCCACTGTAAGTCCTAGGTCCTAAGCCCTGAACCCTGAACCCAAACCCTAAATCCTAAACCCTAAATCCTAAACCCTAAACCCTAAACCCTAAACCCTAAACCCTAAACTCTAAACCCCCAAGAGGTCTCAAAAGGTTCTTTGGGGAAAACTCGCAGGACCTTCACAACGCGCGCGAGGACCTACACGACCAGCAGGAGAGAGCTGAGAAGGCCAACAGCACAAACTCTTTCGCTCCTGCTAGGGTTTAGGGTTTAGGGTTTAGGGTTTAGGGTTTAGGGTTTAGGGTTTAGGGTTTAGGGTTTAGGGTTTAGGGTTTAGGGTTTAGGGTTTAGGGTTTAGGGTTTAGGGTTTAGGGTTTAGGGTTTAGGGTTTAGGGTTTAGGTTTAGGGTTTAGAGTTCAGGGTTCAGGGTTTAGGGTTTAGGGTGTAGAGTTTAGGGTTCAGGGTTTAGGGCTTGGGTCCTCGAGGCTCCATGTCGGGAATTCGGGTTTAGGGCTTTAGAGCTTCAAGGTCCAAGTGTAGGCTAGGGTAAGTAGGGTTTAAGGCTTTTAGGTCTTTAGGGCTTTATAGGCTTCAGGTCTTCAGGGCTTGAATCAGGGTTAAGTTTAGGGTTTAGAGGGTAAAGTTTCCGAACCTCGAGGCCCAAAACCCCAAACCCCAAACCCTAAACCCTAAACCCTAAATCCTAAACCCTAAACCCTAAACCCTAAACCCTAAACCCTAAACCCTAAGCCCTAGCCTTTTTCGGGTCCTAGGACAAAATGTAACAGAAAGTGCCGTACGCTCGGTCGTCCCTGCAACCTTGAAGGGTTTATATGTATATGTATATGTGTATATATATATATGTATATATATATATATTTATATTTATTTGTGTGTTTTTGTTTATTTATTTATGTATCTACATCTTACACATGTATAGATATATGGGGTTCAGGGTTCAGGGTTGTCAAGGTTTAGGGTTTACAGTTTAGGGTTTAGCGTTTAGGGTTGGAGGTTGGGTTGATAGGCAAGAATCCGACACTTGTGCCTGGATTGCAGGCACTGTCGCTCATGGAGCACCATCGGAACGAGATGGAGAATCTGCTTCATGACTGGGTCGTCCGCAGCAGCTCGTCTTCCCAATGGGCACCCTAAACCCTAAACCCTAAACCCTACACCCTATATAAACCCTAAACCCTAAACCCTACGTCTCGGTAATCGCAGCTTTTGCAAGGACCATGTCGATGCTCCGGTAAGATAACAACACCAACGCTACCGTAACTGGCATTGGCTCCAAGTTTGCAAATATCGTATGTATGTATGTATGTATGTATGTATGTATGTATGTGTATATATATATATATGTATTTATCAAAATAGGAGTACCCGTCTTATACCCCAAATAGAATAGAATCCCCTGAAACGGGACCCCCCAAAAAGGCTACCCCTATTTTCGGAAACCCCTCTATATAGACATATATATATATATATACATATACATATATATATATACATATATATATATACATACATATATATATATATATATATGAGAGAGGGACCTTTATGTACTATGTTGCCACTGTTCTTTTCTTTATATATTAATTATAAGAATCATTTAAATAATTGAGTAAATTAAGTGAGCTCAAGAATTCAATTAGTTCAAATGTTTGAATTCTTTGAATTCTTGGGGAGGCCCAAGAATTCAAAGAATTCAAATAATTGAATTCTTTGAATTCCGTGCCCTCAGCCAGACCATTTAAATAATTCAAAGAATCTAAAGAATTCAAAGAATTCAAATGTTTGAATTCTTTGAATTCTTGGGGAGGCCCAAGAATTCAAAGAATTCAAACATTTGAATTTTTTGAATTCTTGGGCCTCCCCAAGAATTCAAAGAATTCAAACATTTGAATTCTTTGAATTCCGTGCCCTCAGCCAGACCATTTAAATAATTCAAAGAATCTAAAGAATTCAAAGAATTCAAATATTTGAATTCTTTGAATTCTTGGGGAGGCCCAAGAATTCAAAGAATTCAAACATTTGAATTCTTTGAATTCTTTGAATTCTTGGGCCTCCCCAAGAAATCAAAGAATTCAAACATTTGAATTATTTGAATTCTTGGGCCTCCCCAAGAATTCAAAGAATTCAAACATTTGAATTCTTTGAATTCTTTGAATTCTTGGGCCTCCCCAAGAATTCAAAGAATTCAAACATTTGAATTCTTTGAATTCTTTGAATTATTTAAACTATTTAAATGGTCTGGCTGAGGGCGCGGGATTAAAGATTTCAAACATTTGAATTCTTTGACGTCTTGGGGAGGCCCAAGAATTCAAAGAATTCAAACATTTGAATTCTTTGAATTCTTGGGCCTCCCCAAGAATTCAAAGAATTCAAACATTTGAATTCTTTGAATTCTTTGAATTCTTTGAATTATTTAAATGGTCTGGCTGAGGGCACGGGATTAAAGATTTCAAACATTTGAATTCTTTGAATTCTTGGGCCTCCCCAAGAATTCAAAGAATTCAAACATTTGAATTCTTTGAATTCTTTGAATTCTTTAAATTATTTAAATGGTCTGGCTGAGGGCACGGGATTAAAGATTTCAAACAATGAATTCTTTGAATTCTTTGAATTCTTCGAATTATTTAAATGGTCTGGCTGAGGGCACGGGATTAAAGATTTCAAACATTTGAATTCTTTGAATTCTTGAGCACAAGAACTTAATTAATTGAACTAATTTCTTGTCTGCTTGAAACAGAAACGTGTAGTTAACAAATCCATTATGTTCACCATATTTGATTTTTAATTCTTGTCAATGTCCTAAAGGACTACGTCGAGAAAAATGTTTAGTCTTACATGAATAAGAAATAAAACATGATATATAAATCATTTTCATCTACATAATCATAAACGCAATATTTAAAATAATGCTTTCTTGTCGTTGTGCATCAACTCGGAGTGCTGCTATCGGCCTTCGGGAAAGCAGAGTACTGACATCGGTCTCTGAACACGGTGGTACTGTTATCGGTCCACCGTCTCCCCCATCCTTCGTTTTATTATATCTCGCCAACTTCATATTTAGACACGGTGGGACTGTTATCGGTCCACTGTGTCTAATGCTATAGAGTTTATATTTGTTTGTGTGACTGTTTTCATATGGTTCAAGTTTTCATACCAAAGCAAGAATAACTCGTTAGCTTTTGTTCTCAAGATGAAAGCGGATGGATAATGTCTGCTTCAAATAGTAAAATCACAAGTTCGTGTTCTTAAGATCATCTTTTTTTATGTCAAGAGCCAAATCGCAACACCCTTGGTTTCTAAGATTGGAGGAGGGTCGGTTGTGGGGGCGGTGGGGGGTGCAAAACAACAGACGGGATACCAGATTTTGTTTTTCTAGAAGGAGTAGAAACAACAACCTCATACGAGAGGGAGGGGTGCTGAAAGATGAGACGGAGCACAAGATTTTATTTCTACTACTAGTACTTAAAACAAAACCCTCCTGGGGTTGTTGGGTGGGCTGAGGGGTGCAGAACAACAGACGAGGCACCAAATGTTACTTCTTTTAACATAACAGTACAAGAAGCAACAACATCAGAAGTAGCCATGTGGTTAGAACCACAGGCCCCTTACACTCCTACACGCCTTGCACTCCTTACATCCTCTCACCCCTCTTACACCCTTACACCCCTTACACCCCTTAAACCCCTTATACCCCTTACACCCCTTACACTTCCTACACGCTTTACACCCCTTATACCCGTTACACCCGTTACACCCCTTACGCCCCTTACACGCCTTGCACCACTTACACCCCTGACACGTCTTACACGCCTTGCACCACTGACACCCCTTACACGTCTTACACGCCTTGCACCACTTACACACCTTATACGCCTTACACGCCTGCAACCTTACAGCCGTTACAACCCTTACACCCATTTACACCCCTTACACTCCTTACACCCCTTACACGCCTTACACCCCTTACACCCCTTGCACGCCTTACACCCCTTACACTCCTTACAGACCTTACACGCCTTGCACCTCTTACGCCCCTTACACGCCTTACACGCCTCGTACCCTCTTTTACACACCTTGCACGCCTTACACGCCTGCACCCGTACAGCCCTTACAACCCTTACACCCATTTACACCTCTTACACCCCTTGCGCTTCTTACACTCCTTACACCTCTTATACCCCCTACACCCCTATCCCCCTCTTCTATCCCTTGCACTTATTATGCCCCCAAGGCCACCTGCACCCCTTACACCCCTTGCACCAATACAATAAGGTCTACAAGAATGTACCCTCATATCGTAAACCTCCACATGCACCAACTATTAACCCCTCCTCAATATGAACTTGAGGGCGAGGTTATTGTCGTTGTTGGTATTGTTCCCGTGTTGGTCGTAGTGGTGGTCCTGGTCCCAAGCCCCCACAAGCTTCAGCCTGTGCAGGGTCCTAGGTGTGGGGTTCTGGTTTAAGTTTTTTCTGAGCCGATGAATGTTTATTTTGTTTTGTTTGACTAAATATCAAATCGCAATCAATGCACCATGAATTTGGACAACTAAGTGAACTCTAGGGCTGATGTCTTGATCAATTAATTTATTACATGTATCGAATTATATGTTAATCGTAGATCCTGTTGCGACTTATGACAACATTTATAACCAAATGAGTTGAAGATTTTATGAAAGCTGAGAATAAATGCTTTTTTTGAAATAATTAAAGTATTTTTAGGAAAATCACCATTTAAATGATTTTAGTGGTTCTTATAGTGAAGATTTACAGAAAGCCCAGATGCAACAAAGTACATAGAGGTCCCTATCTCGTCTATATACAAGCGTAAGTCATATATGTCTTGCAGGCGTCGGTGGGGTCTGTCGTCTGTCGTTCTGTTGTAGCATCTTGATATGGATACATTCTTGAAGGTGTCCGTGGGGTCTGTCATTCTGCGGCAACCACTTTCTGTCGTTCTCTTGAAACATCTAGACATGGACATATCAATATATAGATTGCTAATGACAGAGGCCAGGTAGGTGTAGGACGGCCGTACGGGCGGGGACGGACAGTGCTGCATTCGCCCTAAAACCTAAACCCTAAACCCTAAACCCTAATTCCTTAACCCTAAGCCTTACGTCTGAAATTTTTTCTCTTTCGGGCTGGGACCTGTTGTCAGTGCACGAATCTTCTGCGTGAGGCACAGGAAGCTCCGCAACATCGAAGACACAGCTCGTCCGAAGTAGTTCTTTTTCGGGCTGGCATCTGCTGCTAGTGCACGAATCTTCTGCGTGAGGCAGAGGAAGCTCAATAAAATCGACACAGCTCTGTCTTCGCACTAAACCCTAAACCTTAAACCCTAAACCCTAATTCCTTAACCCTAAGCCTTCATCCGAAGTTTTTCTTTTTCGGGCTGGCATCTGCGGTCAGTGACGAAGCCCTACAAAATCGTCTATAAACCCGAAGACCTAGCTTCCACACTGCGTTTAGAGTTTAGGGTTTAGAGCTTAGGGTTAGAGAGTTTTAAACCTAAACTTCTCTGAGGTTTATAAGAAATCCTAAACTTCCTGGATGCCTGAGCTGCAAGTTCTTGTCACTCTTTTTTTGTATCGGGCCGTTTTGGATTAAGTTTTTGCGACCATTTGCTTTCTCTCTTGCCCCTCACTGTCCTGCTCTACGCCATGTGGCTGTCCTGCCAGTGCTGGCTTAGAATCAGCGTGACGGCGTTGTTGGCTGAGGCGCTCATAGTCGAAACTAGTAAAATTCTCACAGTCAGTTCTCATTCCATTCATTTGTCAGTTGGACCGCCGGATGGCCGAACGCGTCGCAGAGGCCTCACTTTGCTAACTTTAATAAAAACCACTCCCCTATTAACTTTCTGGAGCTTGGGCTCTTTGAGATTCTGAGGACAGCTCAAAGCTCACTTTGATGAAGGCTATGTACCTCAGGTTTTGAAAGTTTAAACCGCAAAGCTTAAACCATAGACACTATACTTTAACTCTCAGCCCTCCATCTTACAGCCTAAACCCTAAGCCCTAAATCCTACGCCCAAACTCTAAATCCTGAAGATTAGGCAACGGCCTCAATTGTACGCTTTGCTTGTATAAAAGTTCGTAGAACATTAAAAGCAATATTAAGTAAAAACATAAATGCTCTTGCAGGAAGACAATGGCGAAAGTTGGCCTGTGTGGGCCTACTCGACATGTTTGTGCTTGCGTTTATATATAATATACTCATAATAATAATAATAACAATAATAATAATAATAATACTAATAATATATTTACATGCTCATATGGCTAGGGGCCGCGCGAGCCCGATCATCCTCCACGTGTCCGCGCCTTATACACTCATTTTATATTATTTTCTTTTATTCTTTTGGCAAGGACACTTCTGCAGCTGACACAGCAGTCTCGACCTCATACTGTCTTATATTTTTTACTGGTTAAAGATTTTATTACAATACGAGTGCTTTAGCTTCACTTATAAATCATCTCTATTTTCTAATTGACGAGGCGGGTACCAACACGCACGACGCCTACGAGGCTCTTTTCTGTTTTTTTTGGTTGCTGGTGTATTTTGATTTGGAACATTGTGTTGATAATCAGGAAGATGATTCAGAAGATCCTGACGCGACCCTGTGCGAGAGGCACTCTTTTTATTTTTGCTAACTGCAGTGTGTACTCTAACAAAGAACAGGCTTTGCTCGAACAAGTCCGCGCAGCGGAGGCCTGTGTTTAGTTATAGAAAAACAAACTTTTAAAAAAAAAATGCCCAGGCCAGCGGCGGTGGTATGACCAGGAGCACTGCCGAGTCCCTAGATTCTGTGTGTTTTTTTTGAGTTTCGATTTCAGGGATTTTCTTGGGCTTACTTGTAAAGCCTAAACCCTAAAATCCTTTTCAGACTTCCTTTAAGCCTCGAGCTAAAGCATAAAGGTTAACCTTTAAACCTTAGACCCTAAACGTTAAACTCTATGTTTCGAATGCCCGCTTAGTTTCATAAGCCACCTTTCGGGGCCAAGTGTTTGAAGTTTGCCTAACCCTAATACCTAAACTCTAAACTCAAAGCTATATGTTTTGAATAGGCGCCCTCCATTAGATTCTCATGTAGAATAATCTCTGCAGGACATTTTTAGAAAAACCTTTCGGGCGAAGTGTTGGAACTTAGCTTAAAGCCTAAACCCTAAACCCTAAACTCCGAACTCTATGAACAGCATAGGTATCCTATATTGGATTCTCATGTAGAATTATATCTGCAATAGATTTTCCGAAAAACCTTTCGGGTGAAGTGTTTGAACTTTGCGTAAACCTTAAACCCTTAGCCCTAAACTTCAAAGCGTATGTTATAAATCGCCGCTGTAGTTAAGTCTCATGTAGGATAATGTTTACTATAGAATGTCGGTAAACTTTTCGGGCCTAATTTTTTTTACTTTGTCCCAGGACGATTTGCCGCCGCCACCGCCGCCACCACTGCCTGCTCCGGCCAAGCCGGCCAAAATTATTACTTTGTTCCCCACCCTCGGTGTGGGGTTGCTAGATTTTAAACTCAACTGTTCTCCTCGCCCGGTCTACTCCTCGCTCATCCCTGGAGCCCAACCCCAAAGTGTCCCTGGAGTGCCCAACCCCCGACCACAGTTCCCGGAGTGCCCAGCCCCAGAGTCTCTCTGGACTGCCTAATCTGCGGAGTGCAGCCCCAGGGTCTCTCTGGAGTGCCCAACCCCAGAGTATCCCTACTAAGAGAGAGTGGGGATGTTCGAAGGAAACTAATTTATATAGATAAAATGTCAGGTGGTAGTTCACCGTCCCCAACTTCTACTTCGCGAGGCGCGTCTTTTATTTTTATGTTGAAATATTAAATATATTTTGTTTAAGGCCCGACGAGTGGCGCCGAAGGGCAAATCAATCCCGGACTCTGCCAAGTCTCAAGCTGAGTTTAATATTTTTTAAACCTTTTTAGTTGAAACCTTATGTGTTTGATTGTTTTGGATGTGCGCTCAGGAGACGCCGGTTGGAGTGAGCGGGCGCCTACAAAGATCAGTATAATAACCTGCAGGAAATGTACTGGATCGTTATCTCTATTGGATTATGAGTAAGGCTAGATGCAATATATATTAGCAAATCCGCAAAAACTATTGCTAACCATTAGGGCTACTCTTAATAAAGTGTTTTTTACATTAAAAAATCTCTCGGGCATACACGTTTCAACTTACATATAGTCAGAGTATAGCTATATACAAAGAAAATAATAACATTAACGATCCCTAAACCTTAAACCCTAAACCCTAAACCCTAAACCCTAAACCATAAACCCGACACCTTAAACCCTAAACCCTAAATCCTAAACCCTAACCCCTCAACCCCTAAACCCCTAAACCCTAAACCCTGAACCCTTAACCCTCCTAACCTTAGTCTCTATACCTCCGAACACCTATGGCCGCGGCTCAAAGGCCAAGCTTGTAATAAGCTCCCGGGGGCTCACTGCGCGACAGAGGTATGTAAGGCATGCAATACATCGATTGAAAGGATTTCACAAGTTTAGGATGTTGGAGTTGTAGATCTTATATCAAGTACTCAAATTTGGGGGTTAAGAGGGCTTAGGGTTTGGGGTTAGGGATTTTATATTTCGGTTTATAAGAGTTTGGAGTTTAGGGTGAAATCCTAAACCCTAAACCTTTAACCCTACACCTTTATTTTGCAGAACTCATCACATGGATGAGATTGCGAGCACGAAGCCGCAGCCGTGGGAGCGAAAAATGCAGTCGCACCGCAGCCCTAAACCCTAATTAAATCTGCCGCCAGAGCATGGTTACGGTTTAGGTTTTTACCCTACATTCCGAATCCTTATAAACTCAAATAAAAAATCTGGAGATCGTAAACCCTTATAAACCCCAA
Source organism: Symbiodinium natans (assembly GCA_905221605.1). Taxonomy (NCBI): domain Eukaryota; class Dinophyceae; order Suessiales; family Symbiodiniaceae; genus Symbiodinium; species Symbiodinium natans. The sequence goes on from CAJNDS010002253.1 coordinate 18,772, forward strand.
TATGACACCTCTAAATCTTAGCCCTAAACCCTTTTAGATTCAGATACCCTTAAACTCTTGGTTTAGGTTTCAGGGTTTAGGGATTTGCCAGGCGACAAAAATGAAAACAAATCTGGACCGATTAGGGCTTAGGGTATATGACTAAGTTAGGCTTATACATTTCGGGCTAAACTATTATAACTTTATTATATAATGCTTTTAATATTTGTATTAGTTTTTTTAATTGCACACATGAAACCTAAGCAAAAAGAACCCGAAAGGTCTCAGGCTCATATATATATATATACATAATGCGCATCTGGAGCATGAGGGGGAACCCCAAACCCCAAACCCCAAACCCCAAACCCCGAACCCCGAAACCCCAAACCCCAAACCCCGAACCCCGAAACCCTAAACCCTAAACTCTAACCTCTGAGCCCCAAGCCAGCACATGTATCCCACACCCTCTGGCACATGCTCTTCAGGGGTATGGAGGGACTCCTGGAAGGGACGCCTAATCTTATTCCTCCATAACACCTCTCTCTCTCTAGATATATATGCACCTTGTATAGTCCCTAAACCCTAAACCCTAGACCCCTAAGGTCCCTGATAAGGGTCCCTCCTTTAGTCCTTATAAGGGTCCCTGCTTAAATCAATAAATAGATAAGTACATACAAAATGACAAATGGATCCTTTAGTCCTTGTCAGGGTCCGTCCTTTGTTCCCTGAATGCTGGCGCCCGCCAGGCACCTTCACCAAACTCCCGAAGGATCCCTACGCCTTAGGAGTTATTTTGCTTTTGCACTGGGGTTTTTGGGTTGAGGGTTTAGGGTTTAGGGTTTAGGGGATGTAGGGTTTAGGGTTTAGTGTTTAGGGTTTGGGATTTGGGGTTTAGGGGGGTTCAGGGGGGTTTAGGGGTTTGGCGGGGTTTTGGGGGTTTAGGTAAGGGGGTTAAGGGCTTTTCGGCTCATAGAGGGTTCAGGGTTTACGGTTTAGGGGCTTGGGGTTTCGCACTTTTCTATCAGCAAGAGAAAAGACCACTAACGAATTCCAGCGCAGCGGCAAGGCAATGCACCGTAACCCTGAAGCCCTAAACCCTAAGCCCTAGACCCTGAACCCTAAACCCTAAACCCTGAAGGTAATTAGTGCAAACTCCCCTATATCAACACTTAACTCTCCCATATCAACACTTCATTGGGGGACCAAATGAACCCACAATTTGGATCATACCCCCTGTACTACTACAATCCCTGTCAAGGTATATGAACCATAAGCCTTTTATAGGGTTGGGTTCATGTGGTCCTCAAGGTTCCGAAACACGAAACCCTGCATCCTAAACCCTAAACCCTAAACCCTACACCCTACACCCTAATCCCTCATCCCTAAACCCCAGACCCTGAAACCCTAAACCCCTAAACCCTAAACCCTAAACCCTCTACCCTACCCCCAATTGGGGATGGCCCTCCCCAAGTTTTGTCGCAGGAGCTAGAGCAGCCCAATGGTGATCCCTGGCCTGGATCCAAGTTGCTTGCCATCTGAAACCCCGTCTCTAAGGTTTAGGGTTTAGGGTTTAGGGTTTAGGATTTAGGGTTTAGGGTTTAGGGTTAGGGTTTAGGGCTCAGGCCCCCGATCCGAAGCCCCAGAGTTGGTTTAGGGTCTATAGATTTCAGGGTTCAGGGGTTTCGGGTTTTAGGGTTTAGGGTTTAGGGTTTAGGGTTTAGGGTTTCAGGGAACCTCCGAGTTGGTGAAAGCCTCACTATAGCATAACTTTGCGGAGAGAGCAAAGCGCTTGCTGAGGGTATCAGGGGCGGTGTAAGGGGGGGTTTAGCGGGGGGGGGGGAGAGATTTTGGCTTTCGGGTGTTTATGACATCTTCACAGATCTTGCGATGCGTATGAATTCAGGCGTAGATGAGGGGGCCGGGGGGCCTCCTGTGAGCCGGGTTCAGCTCTGGGTTTTGGGAAGAATGGGCGAATGCTGTGCTCGAGTTTGACCCCTAAAACCCCTCAAACCCTAAACCCGCTAATCCCCGTAAGCCTTTTAAACCAGTGTCAAGCCAACTCGGCATGTGTCAAGGCTTCGAGGAGGAAGCTTCGTGTAGGACAGTATCGGGTGGTACTTTTTATAAAAGCAGCTTCCTGTTTGGGGGGGAGGTCGACATTAAGGGCCCCCTCATTTCGGAAACACCCTCACAAGCTGTTTCTAAAAGAGGCCTCCATAAGCAGTAGCTGCCCTCCTGTAGCTGTCTATTTGGATTAAACCGTAAACCCTAAACCCTAAACCCTAAACCCTAAACTCTAAACCCTCCCAGATGGAGCGGAAGCTCTTGGAAAGCACCAGATTTCAGGGCTGCCGTTTGTTCCTTGCGTACCAAATGAGCCCAATTTCAGGGTTCATGTGGTCCCCAACCCTCAACCCTCAACCCTCAACCCTCAACCCTAAACCCTAAACCCTAAACCAAGGTAATGTATCGGATTTCCCCTGCTGAGGTGGCCCGACCCGGTCCCGCCACCAAAGTTGCCGGACGCTCGCCACAGAGCACAGCTAGCTAGGCCCTGACAAGGGATGTGGGTTTAGGGTTTAGGGTTTAGGGTTTAGGGTTTAGGGTTTAGGGTTTAGGGTTTAGGGTTGAGGGTTTAGGGTTTAGGGATTAGGGTTTAGGAGTTTTTTGACTCCCCGGGTTTCGGGTTGACCTCAAGAACCCAAAACCCTACTTTTTTGTAGGGTTCTTATGATAGAAACTCTTGAAGAATACAAGAAAGTCGGTTTTGGATTAAGGTAGGGTAAAGGGCTCAAGGTTCAGGATTCCCTGGCATTACGGTACTTTTTTTTCATTTTTCAGTCCCCGATCTGGAATACGGCACCATTTTAAAAAGTAACCCCGGCAAACCCATGTGTTCATATTTTGTATTGTCGGAGAGGTTGTTAAGGGCAGCTCATTACAATTTCAAGGCAGGCCGTTTAAGAGGCATGCAGGGGTTTGGGTTGCAGTTTTGAATTTATTGTCCCTTTGTCGGGCTTTAGCTTTTCAAAGAGACTCTGCTCTAGGAATCTTTTTCCGAGGGCTTAGGCCCTAAGTCCTAAGTCCTAAGCCCTCAACCCTGAACTCTAAACCCTAAACCCTAAACTCTAAACCCTAAACCCTAAACCTTGAGCGCTTGGGAAGGGCCAACCTAGACCTGGCCAGTATCGCGCCTCATCAAAGAAGGTGTACTCTGGGTCCGATGTGGCCGTACCTTGGGGGGCCAAATGAGTTGGCATCCTAAACCCTAAGCCCTACTTGGAAGTCCGCTTGACTTAGTAAGTAGGGTTAGTAAGCTGCGTTCTGGGGATTCTAATGAGGCATCTTGGGGATGCTAAGTAGATGTTCTAAGTCAAAAGAGGATCCAAGTAAACCCTGTACACACCGATGTTGGGGTTCATCTGGACCTTACGGCACCTTTGTATTGAGAAGCTCTGCGGCGCAATCTCCAGAGACTGAGGTTGATGATGTATAGGGTTTAGTGTTTTGAACTTTTCAGGTTCAGATTGTTCAAGTTTCGGGTTCATGGTTTGCATTGGCATATCCGATGTTTTTTGTTGCGTTTAGGGCATGTCGGTCCGACATTTTTAATTTAGCCTTTGAAGATGTTTCGGCCTGGGGTTTAGAGTTTAGGTGCGTTCTGGTTGTCTGCAAACACCCTAAACCCAAAACCCCAAACCCTAAACCCTAAACCCCAAACCCTAAACCCTAAACCCTAAACCCTAAACCCTAAACCCTAAACCCTAAACCCTAAACCGCGAGTGTCCATGGGAGCCATGTGTCACCAAGGACCGCGAGATCATGCTCATGCCGACCGGCGGGGGCATCAAGAGCTTCTCGCCTCCTGGCGCCTACTTCCTGCGGCTGGCCTGGAAGAAAGAAGACGAGTAGCTGACTTGGACCCTAGGTTTAGGGTTTAGGGTTTAGGGTTTAGGGTTTGGGGTTTAGGGTTTAGGGTTTAGGCTTTGGGGACCAACCGAACCCTAAAATTTGTACCATAAGTCTTAATGGTGGGGTTTAGGAGTTCAGGGTCCCGAAAATGGGGATCATGTGCCCTATACAACTATAATCCTTATTGAGTATACCCTAAACCCTGAAATTGGCATCACATAGCCTACTTGACTCTAATTCCTTTTACGGTATGTGAACCATGTTCCCTTGTGGTGCATTTGGCCCCCAAGGAAAGCACGAGGAGGACTTAGTTTTATCTTCTTCTGCTATATCGTTTTTGGGCCCAAGTATCATGAGCCTACCTGTGCTGGGCATAGACTCTACAAGTACGTAGAAATACAACGAATATGCATGTAAATTTGTTTGTCCATGTCCTAAACCCTAAACCCTAAACCCTAAACCCTAAACCCTAAACCCTAAACCCTAAACCCTAAACCCTAAACCCTAAACCCTAAACCCTAAACCCTCACCCAGCAAGAGCCAGGGCCTTACACAACCCCCCCGACATGGCCAAGGTAGCCGTGGCAGAGCGGGCGAAGAATGGCGCCCTTCAGGCTGCGCTTCGAGTGCGCGGGCGCCGCCGTGTGCAAAAAAGAGGCTTAGGGTTTAGGGTTTAGGGTTTAGGGTTTAGGGTTTAGGGTTTAGGGTTTAGGGTTTAGGGTTCATGGAAAAAGCAGCGGTGCCACGTGGGCAAGCCTTCAACGTCCATGCAAGGCACCCCAAAGCGAAGAATCTCCAAAAGGTGAAGCTACAAGTGTAGTGATTTTGTTGTGTTGCTTAAGCTCATCCTATCCTGAGGGTCCAAGGACCCATACAGTGCATATTTGGGCCCTAAAGCTACTGTATAGGAATCCCTTTAATGCCCGAATATACACTTTATGGGTGCATGGACCCTTTGGGCCTACCTAGATCATGGACACCTCCGTTCCAAGACCGTGTCAGAGAGACCCAGACCTGCCCATCAAACCCGACAACCGTACAGCACTCCCCAAGTACGCAGGAGCCTCAATGTTTTTCCTTATCAACCTTCTACCGTCTTATACCTTGTATGTTGTGTATATATACATGCTCTGCATAAACGATGAACTACCCAAAATACCCATTCTCATTCAATGAACCCCTACGTTGAAGCGTTTCGCGAGAGGAACATCCGGGTTCAGGGTTTAGGGTCTCATCTACGGGTCTCATTTACTGTATAGGTGCATATGGATCCTGAGAGTGAGGGTCTGCGTTCAATGGTGTAGGGTATGATGGTGTTTATGTTGCGACTTAGTTCTTGCTTCGTGGTGCAGCTGCTCAAGCCATGCGTAGAATTGCGCATCCCAACTTGTGTCCTCAAGACGTGCTGAGCCCTCCACTGCAAACTAGCAAGCTCACATGTCGTCGGCGTTTGCAATAGTCCCAACTGTGACCACTAGAGATTTAGGGTATATGTAGGGCTTAGGATTTCGGGTTAGGGTTTAGGGTTTAGGTTTCAGGGTTTAGGGTTTAGGGACCTGACAGCCAACTTTGGTGGTAGTGTTGGGTTTGGGGGTCGGGGGCCTGGCAGTCTCAGCGTCTCATCTGGGTGCGGACTTTCCTGCGGCAAAGAAGGCAAGTGTCCATTAAGCCCATGTCGCCGAAGGTGAAGAAGACAAAGACGAAGGCGGGCGAACCTCTGATCATCATGCAAGACTGCGCCTCAAGCCATCAGGGTGAAACCCTGATGCCCCGAAGCCCCGAAGCACCTAAACCCCTAAGCCCCGAAAACCTTAACCCTTACTAACCCTAAAACCCCCCCCCCCCCACCCCAGCAGCCCTGAACGCCCCACCCCCCGGGAAAGAGGCAATGGCCCGTGGACCACTACGGCAGCCCTTGCACACGGCCCAGGGGGTCTGGGAGCTCCCTCTGTTCATTTGTTTTGTTGCTGTTGTGGTTTAGGGTTTATAGGGTTTATAGGGTTTATAGGGTTTATAGGGTTTATAGGGTTTATAGGGTTTATAGGGTTTATAGGGTTTATAGGGTTTATAGGGTTTATAGGATGTATGGGGTTTATGGGGTTTACAGAGTTTACAGGGTTTACAGGGTTTACAGGGTTTATAGGGTTTATAGGGTTTATAGGGTTTATCGGGTTTATCGGGTTTATAGGGTTTATAGGGTTTATAGGGTTTAGGGCTTGGAGGGCGGCTTTAGGAGGAGGAAGGGGCCTAAACCCTAAACCCTAAACCCTAAACCCTAAACCCTAAACCCTAAACCCTAAACCCTAAAGCCCTAAAGCCCTAAAGCCCTATAAACCCTAAACCCTTTCTACTTGGAGTGTTTGGGTTCGGCACTCGAGCGCTAAAGGGCTTGGAGGAAGTGGGGGCTGCTGAATAACGTGGGTGTGTTTTTTGGACCCGATATACGGCAGGGGCCAAGAAACATCAGCCGAAACATTTTCTGCCGGGTTTAGGGTCTGGGGAAGAGGACTTGGGTTTGGGGTTTGGGGTTTAGGGTTTAGGGTTTAGGGTTTAGGGGTTAGGGGTTAGGGGTTAGGGGTTAGGGTTTAGGGATATTTCATCATCTTGCTTTTCTTTGGCCGAGGCAGCATCGCTTCTTCGCTCTCCGGCACGGCGAGCGGGGAGACCCACAGCACCGGGCGTCGGGTCTGGTTTGGCTGTTTTGGTTTAGGGTTTAGGGTTTGGGGTTTGGGGTTTGGGGTTTAGGGTTTAGGGTTTAGGGGGTTTAGAGGGGTTTAGGGTTAAGGTTTGTTGTTCTGCGTTGTCTTTAGGGCTTAGTTTAGTTGTTGTGTTTTTTTCGGGTTTGTGGGTTTTACACGGGTTATGGGGGTTTGTAGGGTTTATTGGGTGTTAGAGGGTTTATAGGGTTCATTGGGAGTTTAGTGCAGTTTTGTGGAGGTTTAGAGGGTTTAGGGTTTAGGGTAAGCGCGTCTTTGGCCTGGCTTCTTGGGAGTGCATCTTGAGATGCCAAGGGTTTAGGGTTTAGGGTTTAGGGTTTAGGGTTTAGGGTTTAAGGTTTGCTTCGTCAACGCCTCTTTGAAATCGCGTGGTCTGAGACATCTTCGACTCCAACTATCCCCATGACGCAATGTTGTGCCGAGTGTCGGGCTTTTCATTCCCTAAGCCCTATACCCTAATTAAACCCTAATTAAACCCTAAATCCTAAACGGCCTGAAAGTCTGGAGGTCATTTGCCTTAAGGCTCTTGCTTCCCCCCACCCCCCCGCCCCCTCGCATCCCCCTCGCACCTCTACCCCGCCCCACCCACATCCTCGCTGTGAGGTCCAAAGCGAACGTTGCCAAGATCATCATCTCAGATCCCAAGGCCCTTCTACCAACAGGAGTGCATGCATTGATAGGTTCCACCGGGGTCCCAGATTGCTTCTCTGCGGTGTCTTGGAATGTCGGCCAGGGTTTTCGTTGGCCGATTCTTTGGCAGGGAGATGTCGTTTAGGGTTTAGGGGGTCCATGACTTCTAGGACGTTTGTTGGCCCTGGAGAAGGCAAGGGGTTGGTGCAGCTTCGGCCACCATCCACCCTAAACCCGAAACCCTAAACCCTAAACCCTGAACCCTAAACCTAAACCCTGAACCCTGAACCCTAAATCCGAACGGAACTGTTCGGTCTCTTCTCTGCTCAGGTGGGCACGAAGAAGTATGGCTTGACGACCGCAGGATCGAGCCATCAGGGGTTTAGGGTTTATAGGGTTTAGGGTTTAGGGTTTAGGGTTTAGGGTTTAGGGTTTAGGGTTTAGGGTTTAGGGTTTAGGGTTTAGGGTTTAGGGTTTAGGGTTTAAATTTAGGGTTTAGGGTTTAGGGTTTAGGTTTAGGGTGTAGGGTTTAGGGTTTAGGGTTTAGGGTTTAGGGATCAGCGGGGTGTTGGCGAGTTCAAAGGGAGTGGGGAGGGGGGCAGGGTCGTGGCATCGTTCGTGGCTTTCGAAGCTGCAGGGACTTTGGAAGTAACAAAGAAAGTCGTAGAGCAGTTATTGCGTTGTGGTCTCTCAGCGTCCGCGGCCTCCCAGAGCTTCAGGGCCTTGAGGGGGTTTAGGGGTTGTTTGTGGTTCAAATTAGGGTTCATGGCAGCGCCTGCTCCCCCTCAAGAAAGCTGGACCAATCCCACCCTTTCTCATGCTGCTGGTTGAGAGTTCAGGGCTTAGCAAGGGTAGGGCTTGATGCAAGAGAGTGGCCTCACTTACGTGTCTTGACGACAGTGGTCACGGTCGTTGTGGCGATGGTGATGGTTGGTGATGATGCCCTAAACCCAACTCCCTGGTCCCTGAACCCTACTCCCTAAACCCTAAACACCCAAACACCCAAGCCAACAGCTGTTGTTCAGAGTCTGACCTTGCGCCCGTCACGTAGCTGTGAGGCGCCAAAGCAACAATTCAGTCATGTCCGCGCTTGCTTTAGACATGTTCACTCCTGGGGGGTAAACGGGTTTACCCGAATGGGGAATGTAGTAGTATAGGGCATACGATCCCAACGTTTAGGGTCATTTGGTCCCACAAATTCTTCACTCTGGTGTTTTGGGGATTTCCGGACCGTCTAGCACGCTGGCACTGTGACAAGCTTGTCCTGGGGTCAGCAGTTCAGACACACCTCGACCCTCAGCCCAATAACCGAAGGTCTCTGCACCCTTCAAAATCCGCACGCTTCAAGACCTGGCCCCGCCCCTTATCGCTTAACCCTCCACCCTCAAGCCGCCGCCTCAACCCTAAACCCTAAACCCTCAACCATGAACCCTAAATCCTAAACCCCCATACCCCTGATGCCCTGAAACCCGAAGCCCGGACCCCCGCTCCATCTTCCAGACCTGTGGCAAGGCCGCGCGGCCGTCAAACGCACAGGAGCCCGCTTTTCTGCTAGGCTTTGGGAAAACAACAATACAGACATGCGTATATGCATATGCATATTTTCTATATGTATATATATATATACATACATACATATATATGTATATATGCATATGTATACATGTATGTGTGTGTGCACGCACATGACATGTATACGTGCACAATGCATGGTGTGAGATCTGGGGTCTATCTATCTACATGTATATGTGTGTGCATATCCCCTCCTCTCCCTCTCTCCCTCTCTCTCTCTCCCTCTCTCCCTCTCTCCCTCTCTCCCTCTCTCCCTCTCTCCCTCTCTCCCTCTCTCCCTCTCTCCCTCTCTCTCTCCCTCCTTCTCTCCCTCCCTCTCTTCTCCCTCTTTCCCTCCCTTTCTTCCTCCCTCTCTCCCTCCCTCTTCCCTCCCTCTCTCCCTCTCTCCCTCTCTCCCTCTCTCCTTCTCTCACTCTCTCACTCTCTCTCACTCACTCTCTCTCTCTCTCTCTCTCTCTCTTCTTTTCTCTCTTTTGCACACAGCGAAGTCTGCAACATGCTGCCAGAAGCGTGTTTGCGAGGTCAGCATCAATGATTCACAGAGGGTGTGAGTGTTAGCTGGACCCATGTAGGACTCGCAGAGGACGATTGTGGAAATAGGTGCCCTAAGGGGAAGGATGTGGATATCGAATGCTGCTGGCTGGCTGCCTGGGAGTTACTTGCAGGTGTGGGGTTTCAGGTGAAACCCAGCCTCACACAAGTCCCACAACTCAGACACGAATTGGCGGTTTGGGTTTCAAACTTCCACTGTCCAGAACACCCAGAAGCCCAAAACCTAAAAACTGCAGGCACGCAGTTCGCCAAAACAGCTTCTCAGCACGTGGTGATAGTGCTCGGGGCCCCAGCCTGTGGCCTTCAGGGGCAGACATAGGATTAAGGAGCGGCGATGGGGCTTAGGACCTCCCAAAACCCTCACGGGCCCCTCTAAACCCTAAACCTTAAACCTTAAACCCTAAACCCTAAACCCCCACAGAAGCCTTGCGAACCCAAACTCTACACCGCACCCGACTCCCTTTTGCTTGAACATCGGACCGAGCCCGAAGCCCTAAACCCCGACTCCCCGACGAAGCCTCACCTAATCCTAAACCTGAAAGACTAGAGGCCCTAAACCGAAACCCTCAACCCTATAAACCCTCTTAAACCTCTAGACTCCAGACTCTAAACCCTCAAGTCAAGTGTAGATTCGGACCCTAATTTTTCGCGATAAGTGGAAGCCCGGAACCCTAAAACCGAGGACCTAGGACCTGAAACACTAAGCTCTTTGAGACCTGCTGTTATCGAGTCCATCCCCTCCAGGGTTCCAGGCCCATTATGCGTTCTAGCCTCTTCCTTCTTCAGAAATCTTTCTGCATCCGTGCAGGTGTATGAATGTAAGAGACTTTGCAAGGTGCAGCCCAAGTTGGTGTTTGGGGAAGCTTGAAACCCAATCTCTGGAACAACCCCTCTGGAACGGCGCGTTGCATCATCGCACAAATGTCAAAGCTGATTACTGTGCACGCCCTCAACAAAGTCAATCTTTCTATAACCCCAAGGGTCCATGTACTAGTCTGTACTTGGGCCCCAAAGTCGCTATATGGGAAGCACTTTGAGGCCCAAGAATTCCCTATTTAGGTACATGGACCCTTCGGGCTAGACCCTAAACCCTAAACCCTAAACCCTAAACCCTAAACCCTAAACCCTAAACCCTAAACCCTAAACCCTAAACCCTAAACCCTATTTAGCCACATGGACCCTCAGGGCAACTATCCAGGTTTGTTTTGCAGAGCGTCAATCGTGCAAAGTCTTCGAGTCTCCAGTCCTGGAGCTACCTGAAGCCTCCGCAAGAAGTCCCCTGAACCCTAAACCCTAAACCCAAACCCCAAACCCTAAACCGTTTTAGGGTTTAGGGTATAGAGTTTAGGGTCTCGGGTTTTTAGGGTATAGGGTGTAGGGTTTAGGGTTTAGGGCTGCCACACTATTCGAGGGCAGGACCTTTGTGAGGCCTGCACGAATCAGGTGGTCGGCGTTGGACTAGAAAGAACCGTGTTTGACAAGCCATCTTCGCCTTCAAATATTAAAGCCTAAAGACTAAACTGGACCCCTCCCCAAGCCTGAACCCCATAACCCTGCAGACCTCAGCCCTCACAAGTAGGAGTTGGGTACTTTACTGAAGCTTGTCTGTATGCAAGCTCTCGACACCTTTTTTGGTTCAGATACTTAGCCTAACCCGGCAGAAGCTCCTCGAGTCCCAAGAAGCCGATCGCCAGGTCCAGTGACTTCACGCGCGCCCGCGAGACGGCGCAGGTCTTTGCGCAGACGCTGCGAAAGGCCAGGGCTCTGGGAGAGTAGGCTTCAGAGGGCCACTGAACCAAACCCTAAACTCCTTAAAGACTAGTACATACCCAAGACCCAAAGTTATGTAAACTCCCTGACTCCTTCACCCTAGTATAAAGCCAAATCCTCAAACCAGCTAAAACTTGCACTCCCTTAAGTATAACCCAAAGCTCCCTAAACTCCTGAAACATACTCCGTAAACTGCCTTAACCCTAAATTCCTACCCAGACCTGCTTCGGACGTACCGACCCAGAACTACACCCGACAGCTACCAACACCATCTTGGAGCTACTATGCAAGCCTAAAGAGTTGTGTTGAGAGGGCTGCACCTCCGCTGTGCTCCGCTTGGTTCAGCGAAAACCCACCCCCCCACCACCCCACCCCCCACCACCTCCCACCCCCCACCACCTCCCACCCCCCACCCCCCACCCCTACCCCAACTCTCTAAACCCTAAACCCCCCACCAACACCCCAATCCTCTAAACCCCCCAAACTTCCCAAACCCTGAACGCTCAAACAGCTGCGCTGAGGCTGGGCGGCGCTGCCCGGTGCGACTCTCGAAAGCGCTGCGCGAAAGGTGGTCGGCTTGTTTTGGGGGCTTTGGGGGTTTTGGGTTCAGAGTTTAGGGTTTAGGGTGAAGGGAGTTGAGGTTTAGGGTTTAGGGTTTAGGGTTTGGGGTTTGGGGTTTAGGGTTTAGGGTTTAGGGTTTAGGGTTTAGGGTTTAGGGTTTAATTAGGGTTTAGGGTTTAATTAGGGTTTGGGGTTTATATTAGGGTTCAGGGTTTAGGGTTCAGCAGGGTGTAGGAAGTCGGGATTTAGGGGGGGTTTGAATCTACACCCTAACCCTAAGGTTAGGGTCTAGGGTCGGATGAGTGCTGCGCGCTTAGGCGCCCGCTCGAAAATGCTGGGATCCCGCGTGTGTTGACCTAGGGCTAAATATGTACTCTGAGGTGCGGTGTGGTCAGAGCATAAATCAGGTAGTGCCGTTGTACTAGCGTTTGGAGACCGCAATCGAAATCATCCAGCGTCGATGGGAATGTCACGACAGTATTCATGGAAGAAGCGGGAACGGTTGCCGTTACTCTTTTGACGGCCAATGCTCAGCCAGCCTCAGATTGTGCCACTTGCAAACGCAAGGTTCATGCAGGGGCATGCACTGAGTCGACGCTGTAGCATCAGTCAAAGCAGGGCAGAAACCTGATGCACAGCCGACTTACGCAGCAGACATTTCAACAAGGGCAGCGTTGAGGGCCGAAACCGTTGCAGCTTGCATGGTGGCAAACAGACATCCCCACACAAAGGCTACTTGGGGTTTAGGGTTTAGGGTTTAGGGTTTAGGATTTAGGGTTTAGGGTTTAGGGTTTAGGGTTTAGGGTTTAGGGTTTAGGGTTTGGAGGTTCTACAGAGTAGGGCTTGAAGGGCATTTGGGGTTCCTTTGAGATTCCTTCCGTCGTAAAGTGGCTTGAACAAGCATGGCCGCTGCCTCCAGGTGCTAAGACCCCCAAGCACCTGGAAGTGTAATCCCCTCCCCCTAACATTAAACCCCCCTACCCCCTAATATTAAATACCCCCCCATTATAGTTATATTATAGTATATTGGGGGATTTTAAGTATTAGGGGGGTAGGGGGGGGGTTTAATATTAGGGGGAGGGGATTAGAGTTCCGGCTTAGGGCTGAGGTTTTGCGGTTTCGGGGTTAAGCCCAAGCACCTGGCGGGTTTTGCACATTTTGTTCGGGCTCTCGGTTCCCAGTAGCCTGCTCCGATGCATGTTTTTTTTCTCATAGCGGGGCTTACGGGGCATTGGTGGGTCAATTTGGTTTAGGGTATGTTTTTGATAGGGTTAGGGTTGCTTAAGAGTTTGAGGTCAGGGAGCAGCACCCCTTCATAAAGAGATGCCCGAATTAACAACTAATTGCGGCCCCTGTGGAGTCCAATGCATAGGCTCCTTGATTAGGAGTATTCCTAAACCCTAAACCCCGAACCCCAAGCCCTGAACCCTAAACTTGCCCTAAACCCTACACCCTACAAATAAACCCTCTACACCCTAAAAGCCCTAATTTAGGGTTTAGGGTTTAGGGTTTAGGGTTTAGGGTGAAAAACGCTTTGGTGCTCAGTGCCTTTCCTTGAGGCGGTTTGGCTCTCTGGAGGGAGGTAGCGACAGCCGCTACGAAGAGGCGCCCAGGGCCCCTCTGGCCACCCCGAAGCCCGTTTCAAGGTTTAGGGTTTAGGGTTTAGGGTTTAGGGTTTAGGGTTTAGGGTTTCGGGAACCTAAGTGTTGGGCTTCAATACACGTTGATCCCATGTCTCTGAAGCCTAAACTCCTGAACTTTTGAACCCCTACATCCCCAGTACACCTAATCCCTTAAACCTCAAACCCCCCAAACCCCGAAACCCTTAAACCCCTAAACCCTGAACCCTGAACCTTCGAGCCCTAGCCCGCTTCGAAGGAGCTTGCACTGCAAAGGTGTTTGAGTGCTCGTAGGATTGAGGGTTGAGGGTTTAGACAATGCAGACCTTAGACCATTAACCCTAAACCACTAACCCCAAAACCTCAACCCAGGGTTTAGGGTTTAGGGTTTAGGGTTTAGGGTTTAGGGTTTAGGGTTTAGGGTTTAGGGTTTAGGGTTTAGGGTTCAGGGGTGGTGTAGGCTGTAGATCTAGGTTTTAGGGTTCTTTGGCTTGAGCCCTTAACGCCCTAGAAACACCGGAAAGGCTGCGAATTTGTAAAACCTACAAACCCCTATCAAAATCCCCCACATGCCCGAAAAGCCCTCTAAACTCTGAGTCCTAAACCCCTAAACTCTGGCCCGAGCCCCCTGAACCCTAAACCCTATACCCTAGCCCTAAACCCTAAACCCTAAACCCTAAACCCTAAACCCCAAACCCCAAACCCCAAACCCCAAACCCCAAACCCCAAACCCCAAACCCCAAACCCCACCCCAAACCCTCAAGCAAGCAAGCATCGATTTGCGGGGGCTACGAGGTCTGGTCCAAGGATCGGCGGGATGCTGGAGCTCGGCCCTTTGGGGCGGAGAGCGCCAAGGACGGGGTTTCAGGGTTTAGGGAAACCCTCAACCGGGTTTAGGGTCTAGGGTTTCGGGTTTACTCGAGCCTTACTCGGGGTTTAAGGGTTTAGGGCTTCGGGTTTTGGGTTTGCGGGCTTAGCCCCCAAGCCAGAACCCTACATAGACCCTAGCAGCTGATACAACTTACTAGAGATCCTGCTCTCAACCCTGATTCCCTCCAGGTACAACAATAAGGGACCCCTAATGTAGTCCCCAAGTAGTAGTCCCCAAGTAGTAATAAGTCATAAGGAACCCAATAAGGGGTTTAAGGTTTAGGGTTTAGGGTACCACCGATTTCGGAAACCTCCATGTCTCAAGGGCGTCTAGAGGTCAGGAAGCAGGACTTAGCCTCGATGGTTCCTTTTCATTGTTTAGGGGGGATAGAAAATATTTGAAGGTTTAGGGTTTAGGGTTTAGGGTTTAGGGTTTAGGGTTTAGGGTTTAGGGTTTAGGGTTTAGGGTTTAGGGTTTAGGGTTTAGGGTTTAGGGTTTAATTAGGTTTTAGGGTTAGATATTTGAAGGTGTAGGCTTCCTTTTTGGGAGTGCTAATATGAGCCTCTTGCGCGTGAAGCAATTTTGAGCCTAAACTCCCCCCCCCCCTCCCCGTCCCCCGACAATCATGCCCCTAAACCCGAAGCCTAACCCCTAACCCTAAACTCGAAAGCCTAAAGCCTGAGGCCTTAAGCCTTAAGCCTTAAGCCTAAACCTTAAACCCAGAATGAGAAAAACCCTGCAAAGGGCGCCTAGTTGGCTGGTCATTGCCTCAGGTGCTCTCAAGCTCTACGCATTCGACATAGAACGTGAAACCCTTCAACCCTAAAAGAACAGTCATAAGAAACCCTAGATTCAGGGCGCACGATAGGGGTCGGAATAGTTACTAACATTTTCCCTTATAAGGTCTATAACCACCTCCCCAAAAACCCTATTCAAAGTACTGAAGGCCCTTGTATTAGCCCTGACAGGGCAAAATCTGAAGGTTGTCCCTAAACCCTAAACCCCAAACCCTGAACCCCTGGCTTCACGCAGTGGGTGCTTCTGAAAGGTCTGTTTAAGGATGCTCTGGTGCATAAGGTTTCTGTCATCGGGGGCGATGCCAATGCAGCGTGGAACCGTAGCTACTTGGTGCGGACTTTGGAGGCCGCAATCGCAGAGTCTTCCCAAAAAATCAACTTTCAGATCATTCCTCCGACAAAAATCGGGGACGGGATGGCCAGACCATACGACCACGAGATCCTTGGCCACTGCGCAGGAAGACATCCTCAACCCCGAGCCCTTAGAGTAGCTAGACAACCCTAAATCCGAACTTTAGACCCCTAAACTCTGAGCCATCTGAGCCCCAATCCTGAAGCCCTCTAAGCCCCTGAATTCTAAACCCTTAAACCCTTGAGCCCTGAGACCCTAAGCCCCAAACCCCAAACCCCCACACCCCAACTCCCTAAACCCTGAAATCAAGCCAGGCCGTTCAGCAGCGGACCGCAAAGCTAGTGTCAAGGCCAGGTGCATGGATAGTTAGGGTGTAGGGTTTGGGATTTGGGGTTTAGAGTTTAGGGCTAAGGGTTTAGGGGTATAGTTTTTAGGGTTTTAACGGGTGTATAGGGCTTACAGGGTTTACAGCGTTTATAGAGTTTACAGGGTTTATAGGGTTTATAGGGTATAGGGTTTAGGGTTTATAGGGTTTGCCCATGTACCGCCAAGTGATATGAATCTCCAACTAAACCCTAAACACTACTACAACTACCCCGTGAGCTTCCAAGTAAACCTTACAAATCCTACATATGCCTTCACCCCCTAAACCCTAAACCCTATAAGGCCTAATCCTTCTGGCACCCTAAAAAAAGAGCACGCTATAGTCTAAATGTGATAGAGGCCCTGTAACTTTTTCTACCACACGGCGTACGGGAAAGGATTTCGGTCTAATTTTGGAGCTCGACCCGTTCTACGTGTGCCGACCCAAACTGAGCGCTCTTTGTGACAGGACAGCGGTCAAGGGCTTAAGATAGTCAAATGTTTAAGAGTCTATGGCCGTCGGCCTTCAGGGTGTGTGTTATGCCATTAGCTAGTGCTCTATTGTTCCAGACTTTCGGGGGTTGTCCAGGCTTCAGGACCTTGTCCCCTGAGCCCCCGAACCCCAAAGCCTTGGAACACTAAACGAATTGGCCCTTATGCTAAGCCTCCCAAAAACTCAAGATCGCCGCAACCCTGCCAACCCTCCTCCCGGCAACAAAGCAAGAAGCTCAAAAACAAGCCGTAAACCCTAATACCCGGAGCCCCAAACCCAAAACCCACAGCAACACAAAATCCGAAATCCCCCAATGCTAGAACCCAAATCCGAAACTCAGTTCGGAAGGCTTGACCGGGACCTCCCCGCAAGCTCCGACGTGGTGCTTTCCCCAGACCTCTGGGAGAGTCTACTGGGCACCCCCCTAAACCCCCTAAGTTCCCTAAAGCAGGGTAAGCAGGGTACCTACTATACCCCCCAAATGCTATAATCCTTATAATAGGACCCCCCAACAGCGTTCCCCTATTTTCGGAAACCTCCCACACATTGTAGATTCCTCCCCCCCCCCCCCCCTCTCTGCCCTTTGTGAGGGTGTACGGTTCAGGATTCGCCCCATGATGCTCCGAATAGGGCTAACAGGGTTTAGGGAGGATCGGGGAAACTAGACTCTCACTTGCTGTAAACCCAGTAGTACTACTGGTGACTCTAACTTGGGGCTTCTACTTCCTGTAAACCCTAAGCCCTCAACCCAAAACCCTAAGCAGTCACTGGAGAGAAGCTCTGAGCTTTCCACGGCATTTTTTGTGGGATTGGCGGGAGGGGGGGGGAGGAGAGTTGGGTTGGGGGTTAGGGCTGTTCATGGTTTTCGGTTGGGCGTTTAGGGCTGTTCAGCGCTTAGGGCTTTAGGGGTCTAGGCGTTCAGGGTCTGGGGGAAGGTCCGACTGGGAGGCTTCCAATGAGGTGGCCACCCATTGCAAACCCCAAGCCTTCCTTAGGGACCAAATGAACCATAAGAGGGCTTATGGCTCCTGTCCCTTAGTAAGGGTTTTTTAGTAGTATAGGGTATATGACCCCGATTTTTGGGTTCTCTTTGGTTCCCGAGATTGCACCCGATGAGGCCTCAAACCCTAGACTCTCTCGACCTTGAACCCATGATGAGTGTGACGACCGTCTCAAGCCTCACACCAACAAACCCTTAAACCCTGACACCCTTAAACCCTTAAACCCTTAAACCCTTACACCCTTACACCCTTACACCCTTACACCCTTACACCCTTACACCCTTACACCCTTACACCCTAATCCCTGAAACCTAAACCCTTAAACCCTAAACCTTAAACCCTTAAACCCCTAGCGACATAAGCCTTGAACAGCACTGAGGTCTTGGGAAATTTCAACCGTCCTCTAGAACCCTGTATATGCCTTATGCCCTGAAACCGAGACCCTCAACCGTCACCCCTTGGGCCTAAACCCTAGAAGCCTGTAAGCCCCTATAAGTGGTTTGGGGTTATTGACTAAGGCCATCCCGCCCCCCGCCCCACAATTCTAAACCCTGCGCCCTAAACCCTAAACCCTAAACCCTAAACCCTAAACCCTAAACCCTAAACCCTAAACCCTAAACCCTAAACCCTAAACCCTAAACCTAACCCTAAACCCTAAACCCTAAACCCTAAACCCTAAACCCTAAACCCTAAACCCTAAACCCTAAACCCTAAACCCTAAACCCTAAACCCTAAACCCTAACCCTCCCCCCACGAAGCATCAAAGTCCCTTGCTCCTTAAGGTGCTGGTCTCTCATGGGGATGCTTTGCAACTTCTCCAGACGGCCTTTCAGGCCACCCCAGCCCTCCTCAGGGCGCGTTAGGGCCTCCATGATCGTCTAGAACACTCGGTTTAGGGTTTAGTGCTTAGGGTTTAGTGTTTAGGGTTTAGGGTTTAGGGTTTAGGGTTTAGGGTGGCCTAAACCCTCAACCTTTAGGGTTTAGGGTCGAAGGGAGTGCTTGCAAACATTGGCTTCTAGACGGCGGAGAGAAACTCACATGCAAATATGCCAAACGGTACCCTTTGGCCTGTCTGAAGAGATAGGGGAAGAAGGCCGCCTAAGCCCTAAACCCTAAATCCAATACCCCCATACCCTATAATCAATATAGCCCGAACTCCTATAAAGCCTATGCGCCCTATAAACCTTAGAAATCCAGAAACCCAGATTAGAAAGCCTCAACCCCAGAAACCCTGCAAGCCCTTTCAGCCCTAGAAACCCTGAACCCTACAGTCCGTAAGCCCTTCTTATATCCGATCCCTCGTTAGCTTGGGACAAGCCGCAGCCCTGCCAAACGCCCAAGTGCCAGGGGATCTCCGCTTCGTCCCATCGCTCCCTGTCGCATTTGGACCGCGCCGAGTTGCGTGCATTGAACTGAGCCACCCTAAGGGTCCATGCACCTTGTTATCAGATACTTGGGCCCCAAAGTCCCTATGTAGGAAGTACTTGAAGGCCCAAGTATATCCCTATTTAGGTACATGGAGCACGTTGGGTCTGGGGTGTATTTGGGGGTTTCCGAAATAATAGGGGTACTATTGTGTCTTCTCTACAAGGGGATCCTACTATTTGGGGATCTACATTGGGAGTCCCACAACTTCGTGAACCCCCCATTGAGGGCTTAGAAGGTGTACTAGGGTCTAAAATGTTTGTAGGGCCTGTTCGGATTTGCTTTGGGGTTTGTTTAGGGTCTATAAGGGGTTTAGGGTTTAGGGGTTAGGGTTTAGGGTTTAGGGTTATAGCAGGGCTTAGCTCTGCGGGTAAACATTCAACCGAAGGAAGGGTTTCGATTTTTTGGATGAGGGGCTCCGTCCCCATGAAGGACTGTTAGTATAAGGGGAATGGGGTTTAGGGTTTAGGGTTTAGGGTTTAGGGTTTAGGGTTTAGGGTTTAGGGTTTAGGGTTTAGGGTTTAGGGTTTAGGGTTTAGGGCCCTATAAACCCTCAAAACAAGAACCTGCAAGAAAGTAGGTTCTGGATTCTTCAGGTAGGGTAATTAGGAGGCCTGTTAGCTCATTAGACTGCGTGGAGACCCCGCGTGCGGAGAAATGTTTCTGAACCCAGTCTGCAGGGTCTAAGGTTTAGAGTTTAGGGTTTCAGGGTTACGGGTTTAGGGTTGGGGGTTTAGGGTTTAGGGTTTAGGGTGTTTAGGGTTCAGGGTTTAGGGTTTAGGGTTTAGGGTCATCGTTTTAGGCCAGGATTGCAGGAGCATTGACGCTTTGGACCTGCAAGCAAGAGACCCTCAGCATTTTCAACTGCAAGGCCAACCCGGCACACTTCAGCCTTACAAGCCTCAGACCCTCTAAACCCTTCCCCCTAATATTAAACCCCCCCCCCCCCCCTTATAGTTCTATTACAGTATTAGGGGGGGGGTATTTAATGTTAGGGGGTAGGGGGGGGGGGTTTAATATTAAGGGGAGGGGATTAAACCCTAAAACCTATACACCCTAAACCGTGAACCTTATACCCTATACCCTATAAACACTAAACCCAGTCAACCCTACAAACCCTAAACTTAGAGCGTAAGTTATCGCGCAGTTTAGGGCCCGTATCGTACCAATATATAACTATGGGGGGGGGGGGGCCCTTGCAGGCAGTCTCTAAGGGCGTTTGGGGCTCAGAACAGCCCTAAACCCTAACCCTAAACCCTAAACCCTCAAACCCTAAACCCTTAACCCTTAACCCTTGACCCTCAAACCCTAAACCCTGAACAGATTCGCCCTCTCACGGACGCTTGCAGCTCGCGGCTCGAAAACTGGGAGTTCTTGTGTCGGGCTTTGCGCGCGTTGCATTTGGAGTTCTGGCGGGTTAGAGCCAAGGTTTTATGTGGTTTAGGGTTTAGGGCTAGGGTTTAGGGTTTGGGTTTTGGAGTGTGCTGTTTGTTGGAGGCGTGTGTATTTAGCCCAAGCGGAAGCCATGGCTGCTCTGGAGAAGGACATGGCCGTGCCGGATGAGTCGGGCACGGCGCCTGCAGTGTCTCCGGCCGCCATCAAAGTCGAGGAGGGGCCACCTGTGCCCAGAGCCCTATTACTTGGGTTTGGGCGGGTTTAGGGTTTAGTTTAGGGTTAAGGGTTTAGGGTTCAGGGTTCAGGGTTCAGGGTTTAGTCTCCCCCCTAGACGAACAGTTCTTAATAGGGATTAGAATAGGAGGTACTATAATGCCTTTTACGGATCTGTTAGTATAAGGGGGAAAACCCCAACCTATTACCCTAAACCTTATCACCCTAAACCCTGTAACCCTAAATCCTGTGACCCAAGGCCCTGCAACCCTAAGCCCTCTACATTAGCCCTAAATCCTATCCCCAAAAACCTAAACCAGAAATCCTAAACCCTACAGTACCCTAAGTCCGAAACCCCAACCCCTAAACCCTACACCCTAAACCCTAAACCGCCTAAACCCTGAACTCTGAACCCTAAACCCTAAACCCTATGCAACTCCAAAAAGCCTTCATTCAAAGGCTGGTACCTTTGTGTCTTTGGATTGGGCACTCCCCCCCTCCCCCCCCCAAGAAAAAAATCAAAGGCTGGCACCCTTGTGTCTTTGGATTGGGCACTCCTCCCCCCCCCCCCCCCCGCGGGCAAAAAATGAAAATCAAGAAAAAAACGCACCCTGAACCATCAACTTAACCCCATTTTTCTTCTGCTTGGGGTTTAGGGTTTAGGATCTAGGATTTAGGGTTTATAAAGGGTTTAGTGTACTCTAGTGCTGGCCGAGGTTAGGCACGGTAATGGGGGTAGGTTCCCTAGACCCTAAACCCTAAACCCATGCTTCACCTTTTCTTCCCTGGTTCTGAGTAGGGGAATGAGGGAGTTAGGGCCCTGTATATACCCTTTAATGGATTATGTAGGGTACCTCATTCCCTCATTCCCTACTAAGATTCAGGGAGTTTTGCCAATGTCCATTTTGAGAGAAACCTGCGGACCGAATTGAACAGCTTAGGGTTTAGGGTTTGGCTTAAGAGGCGCCAACAAAACCTTCCGGCCTCTAGCCATTCCGGTGTATGTGCTCAGGGAGCGGAAGCGCTATTTAGGCCACGCTGTGTATCCCGGATGTAGTAGATACTGGGGCCTGCGGCACTAAAGCTACATTATGAGGAAGATGAACTGTTCGGGTATTGTCTTGCATCAAGACCGAATCCTACTTGCACCGTTACCAAATTTCACTCTGTATTAAGATCCATACCACTATACCACGCAGACACACACACACACACACCCTATCGCTAGCAACATGACTAGTACGACTAGTCATGGCACCAGTATACCGGATGCCCCGGTTTTGATGCTCATGTGGAAACACGAACATCCGCTATCAACACCCAAAAAACCGGCCGTGCCTCAAAAATCGAATCTAAACCCCTCAGCCCTAAACCCTACATAAATCTCCAGACCGAAATGAAATCTGAAGAGCCTGGCCCCTCCCAGATGCAGGGTGACCTATAAACACCCCCCCCCCCCCCCCCAGGCACCAGGTTTAGAGTTTAGGGTTTAGGGTTTAGGGTTTAGGGTTTAGGGTTTAGAGTTTTGGGTTTCCCTCCGGCCCGTCACAAACAACGAAGGCAAGAACTCCGATTCAAGGTCCAGGTAGGGTAGCAGCCGCTGGTGTGAACCCTAAGCCCTAAACCCTAAACAGCCTAAACCCTAAACCCTAAACCCTAAACCCTAAACCCTAAACCCTAAACCCTAAACCCTAAACCCTAAACCCTAAGCCCTAAGCCCTAAGCCCTAAGCCCTAAGCCCTAGACCAGTCTGTTTCCAGGAGCCTCCCAAAGCCCCCGACTACGAGACGATGGCCGCTGGCCCTCACAGAGGATAGGTAGTCAAGAGTGTTTTGGGAAGCTTGGTTTTTCAGAGGGTGTATGTGTGTGTAACGTATGTATTTTATGAGATATTGTGTGCGTACGCTCATGTATGTATGTATGTTCCCATAAGCATGTATATATATATATATAGATATATCTGTATATATATATATATGTACATATATATATATATATATGTATATGTGTGTGTGTGTGCTATATACTTATATGGATACACATACGATGCGTAGGTGTATGGAGGTAGGGGTTCGCAGAGCAGCCTTAAGGGCCCTAAGGTTTCCCCGAAGGACCCATGTATCTATTTAGTATATACTTGGCCCCTTTAAGGCTACGATATAGGGACCCCTTTAAGGCCCAAGTATATACTATACAGGTACATGGATTCTTAGGATTTAGGGTTTAAGATTTCGGCCTAAGGCCTCACTCCTGTAAGGTGTTGCGCTTATTGCATTCATGTGTGCTAGAATACTATAACTACTGAGCGAATACAATCAGTGAATGGGGGTACGAAGTCTATTTAATAATTAATTCGTGCCTCAATTTTACTTTCATTACAAATTATTATTCCATTATCAAATTCATGCGTGTGTGCACTTCGTACGCTTTGAATAAGTGCATTAACTGTGCTCGTTTACACCATTATGAATAAGGTCTAGGATTCTAATATTTAATTGGTCTTTGTACTCTCTTTTCTCTTCTCAAGGAACTAGACCAAAGATTATTAACTTAAAGAACACAATGTAATGCATTAGAAGTGCATCTATAAACTCAATATTAAAAGACGCACATGTGAACGAATCTTCTGTATGCGCACGCCTGAATAATAATCTCTGGTTTCACCTTTTAATAGGATTAATGGGGCACACGTACGAAGACAGGAAATTAGCCCCCATGCTCTCACTTATTTCATGCGTGTTCACGCTTATTCTAGTAATGTAGCACCAAAACTCCTTTCAAAAGACTTTTTGCCATTTCGTTCAATCGTTTCCTTAGCATTGCGAGGTTGTCATCTGGACGTCCGATTCCTTGCACGGTCTTTTGTCTTCGGGATTAGGGTTTAGCGTTCAGGGTTTAGAGTTTAGGGCATCATGGCTGTTCAGCAAAAAGAGGTGTTTTTGGGCTTAGGGTTGAGAACTACAAAGTGAACCCCAAAAGGGTTCAGGGTTTGGGGTTTCCCCGAAACCCTAAACCCTTCATGAAGCCACGAAGCCTCATCGCCCAGAATCAAGACGTGGCCGACTGGGTGTCCGAGATGGGTGTGATGTATGAAGGCCAGTGGGCTCCGACCAAGGGCTTATAACATGAGCTTTAGGATTCAGGGTTTAAGGGTTGAAATTTAGGGATTTAGGGCTTAGGGTTCATGGCTTTCTCAGGTTCAGAAGGTAAGAGGGCTCCGAGCAAGGGCTTATAAGGTTTAGGAACCGCGGGTTTAAGAGTTGGAGCGTAGGGCGTAGATCTAAATTTAGGGTCACATCTTAGGGGTCCGAATGCAAGTCGGGGCGACGACCAAGCATCTGCTCAGTGCTATCCTCGTGGTTGAGGTCTGGGGTGCGGGATCCAGGCGTGTAGGATAAACCCTGGACTCTGAACCTCTAATAGCCTGATTCCTCAACCCTAAACCCTAAACCCTAAACCCTCAACCCTACACCCTCAACCCTAAACCATCGACCCTCGTAACCCGAAACCCGAAGCCATGCCTAAGACTCTTCGACCCTGAAAGGCTCCTTCTGGGTTTTGGAGTACTCTACTTAAGTACTTTCTTTGGTGGTTCCTACTATGGCTACTTATACCCCCAAAAGTATATACTGTGTTTCTAGGGTCTCCTCCATTCTGGGTTCCCATTATAGCTACTTATACCCCAAATCGATGTACCTTTTTTCCACGTACGTGTAAAAAAACTAATTCTCAGTATGGGTCTACTCAAACCCTAAACCCTAAACCCTAAACCCTAAACCCTAAACCCTAAACCCTAAACCCTAAACCCTAAACCCTAAACCCTAAACCCTAAACCCTAAACCCTAAACCGTGTTTTTGAGGTTTCGGGGGCTGGAGGTGCTGCGGGCGTGGGCCTCCCACTGCGAGAGGTTTAGGGCTGAAGCCTTGCAAGGAGGTCCCCCTCCTAGTTATAAGTAGAGTGGGTTTAGGGTTTAGGGTTTAGGGTTTAGGGTATAGAAGGACCCTAAATCGGGTTACAAGGCTCCTAACGTAGGCTAAAAGTCCCTGAACTGCAGTTAGTATAGTAAGGGGGGGGCCCTCCTTGTGGGGCTTATGCCCCCAATCGCGTCTTTAGGGAATTTTAGGGTTTGGGCTTTGCACCTAGGATTCAGGGTTCTACCTCGATGCGCAAGTCAGACCTGTGGAAGCATAATCTTGTAATTTAATTGAGACGTCCTAAATCGGTAGAGAAGTTGAGTGCTTGTGACATGTGACTTCTGCATCTGTGTCGCTCGTGACGTCTCATTTTTGATCTGCCTAGCTTTGCGCAGTAAGTTGATGGTCTTCGCCGTTCATGTGCAACGAGTTTGGTGAACGTCTCGTGACTTCCCCGCCAAGATCTCAGCATCAGATCCGCCACCGAGCCTCCCGGTTCGCTTCGCGCTGTCCCGTGATGGCCGACCAAGATCTCAGCATCGGCGACCTCCTGAGCGAAGACGCGCACTGCAGGCGGTGTGGCAAGGACATCTACAAGAGCAGCACCGGATGCATCTGCCAGGAGGAGCCCGACATTGCACCAGGCAGCGGCAGCTACGGCGAAGGCACTGCCGAGCTCATGAAGAAGAAGGGAGGCAAAGAAGCTCCCGAACCAGAAATGGATGCTGACGTGGTCTGCAAATGTGGCGCTGTCAGAGAGCGTGCTACAAAGGCACCTGAGAACCTCCTACCCTGCGACAAATGCGATGCCGACGGTGGCAACGCGGACGACATCATCAAGTGCGGCGGTGCCTCTCTTAAGAGGTAATCGGTTTCACAGTGTGCAGGCAATTTAAAGGAGATGCTCGGTGGGACACCCTAAGCCAGAAAAGAACATGGTGCCATATTGCATGGGAAGCCCATAAGCCTTCAAAGGGGATGCTGGGTGGGAAGCCCTAAACCCCAAAAGGAAGAAGGCGGTTCAGGGTTTAGAGGTTTAGGCTTTAGGGTCTAGGGTTTAGGGTTTAGGGCTTAGGGCTTAGGGCTTTTAGGGGTTAGGATTTGGGGATGTCGTGTAGAGCTCGTAGCCCTAAAATTCCAAAATTCGTTACGTCCTAGACCCTCAACACTGAACCGTACACGCGGACGCCCTAAACCTAAACCGCACAAAGAGATGCGATGTTAAACCCCAGCCATAGACAGAGACATTGGGAAGGGAAACCCTAATCTGCGCAAGGAAATTTTGCATGCCTGGGAAACCGTGGAATGGATTTGGGAGTCCCAAAGCCGCAAAACCCCAAACCCCAAACCCAAACCTCAAGCCCTAAACCCTAAACCCCAAACCCTAAACCCTAAACCTCAAACCCTAAACCCCAAACCCCAAACCCTAAACCCTAAACCCCAAACCCTAAAGCCTAAACCGTTGAATCGAATCCCTGAAGCCTGAAGGCCTGAACCCTGAATCCTGACTGGGCCGCCCTTAACCCCAATTTAGGGTTTAGGGTTTCGGGTTTCGGGTTTCGGGTGTCGGGTTTAGGGTTTAGGGTTTAGGGTTTAGGTATTAGGGTTTAGGGTTCTATAGGGTTTAGGGTTTAGGGTTTAGGGGTTGATGGCACGAGTGAGTGAAGACCTTTTTGCTGAGAAGCTCTGCAAAATCAATGACACTTTGCAGATGTCGCAAGTGGGCCTCCCCAAACCCTAAACCCTAAACCGGGGAGGGGGGGGAGTAGTATAGAGGGGGACCCATGCAACCTCCAACCCTACAAACATCCTTAATAAGCCTAACCCCGAAACTCTTAGCTGCACTGAACCACGGAACAAAGTGAGCAATGACAACATTAGCGCTTTTACTGGCAATCATACGGGTAGAACAGGAATACTCACAAGTATGATAGGATTAGAAGAATACTAGCTACATGCCTCAACCCTCAACCCGACGAGGCCCGAAACGCTTAGTCCTTAAACCCCTCATCCCTCAAGCCCTCCAAACCCTGAACCCTGGATCCTAAACCCCACACCCCTAAACCCTAAACCCTAAACCCTAAACCCTAAACCCTGAACCCTAAACCCTAAACCCGAGTCAGCCCTAGATCCCCCTTTGAGGCATCGTCCGCTTCGTCTACGCCCACCAGGCCCTACGTCGCTTCGGCCAATCGCTGCGTGGAGTTGTCGAGGACTGAGCCCTTAACCCTGCTGTATAGTGTAGGGTTTCGGGTTCAGGGTTCAGGGTTTAGGGTTAAGGGTTTAGGGCTAGGGTTTAGGGTTTAGGGTTAAGGGTTTAGGGCTAGGGTTTAGGGTTTAGGGTTCAGGGATTCGGGTTCTAAGGGTAGTTTCATACATAAGGGGTCCCCGTTTAAGGGCCCATATTCAGGGACCATGTAACAACCCTAAGAAACCCTAGCCCCCTAAACCCCCAAACCCCCAACGCCCTAAACCCTAAACCCTAAACGCTTTAGCCATCTGGGGTTTGCTGTCTGGTTGCCGCAGGGTTCTGAGTGCCTAGGATCCCGAAATCTGAAAAACTCAGGAGCCCGCTTGTCAACTTTTAGGGTTTAGGGTTGAGGGACTCTTGGACCCTCGCCAGGACAAAGGTGCTCTGTACCACCGCAGCAACCCCTGCCGTCCCGAGGCTTTGACCTGGGTGTTCTGGGTATTTGGAGTTCAGGGCGTTCGGGGATTAGCATTGTTTGGGATCTTCCCCCAAATACTAGCAGTCCTTCAGATAGGGATGATAGTAGGGTACCATCATTCCTATTCATCAAACTTAGGGCCTCAGCCGACTTTAAAGAGCTCCAAAGAGCCCTAAACCACATGACATCGAAACCCCGGAGCCTTTCGTAGGTCGCTTGCAGCTTTCTAAACCCTAAACCCTAAACCCTAAACCCTAAACCCTAAACCCTAAACCCTAAACCCTAAACCCTAAACCCTAAACCCTAAACCCTAAACCCTAGATGGGTTCAAGATTCGGGGACTCGGGTTTCGTGGCCTCAGCCGTAGAAGCTCCAGGCCCTGGACACAAAGGGTCTGGGTGTCACTTGGGTTGAGGATCCCCTGTAGGGTTTAGGTCTTACTGGGTTGAGGGTTGTTTAATCCTTAGGGCTTAGGGCGTGGGATTTAGAGTTTAGAGTTTAGGGTTTTAGGGTTTAGGGTCTGGGATTACAAGACTTAGGGCTCTTGGACAAGGTCCGCGGCTTTTAGGGACTACTGGGGTTAGGGCAAACCCGAAACCCTAAGCCCTAAACCCAAAAGCCTAAACCCTAAACCCTGAACCCTAAGCCCTAAACCCTAAACCCTAAACCCTGAACCCTCAACCCTCAACCCTCAACCCTAAACCCTAAACCCTAAACCCTAAACCCTAAACCCTAAACCCTAAACCCTAAACCCTAAACCCTAAACCCTAAACCCTAAACCCTAAACCCTAAACCCTAGACAGCCCGTAACTCCCCTGTAGGAGAACATCGATGAGTTCTGGACACACTCCTGGCAGCTGGGCGCCTGGAATCGAGGCTCAAACCTTGGAATCTTTTTTTGTTGCCTAGGCAGGTGTAGGTGTGTGTGTGTGTGCGTGTTGATTTATTTGTTTTTTCTAGTTATGCATATAAAGAAATAAATAAATAAATATATATATATATATATGTAGAAAATGTACGTATACAAAAATACATTTATATTGATCTATATTTATTCATATTTGTTTTTCTAATTTGATATGGGGGGGAGAGCCGGGAAGATAGGTCCATAAAGTAGCCCCCTGTGATAGGCGCTGAGCCTTATCCGTCCGTGGTGGAACCCTATACATAGGCCCTACCCGTTTCGGGATAGACCCCTATGCATAGGCCCCCTCCCTTTTGCCATAGACCCCTATGCATAGACCCTATCCCTACCTATACCACCCCTCTATGTGGAATAGACCCCTATCCCTTTTCCGGGGGGGGTGGGGGTTTTTCGGGGGGGGGGGGGGGGGGGGGGGGGGGGGGGGTGGGGGGGGGGGGGGGGGGGGGTCCTCGGGGGGGGGGGGGGGGGGGGTCCGGGGGGGGAGTGGGGGGGGGGGGTGGTTGGGGGGGGGGGGAGGGGGGTGGTGGGGGGGGGGTTGCTTTTTGGAGGTTGTAGGGTTTGATTGGCATGCAGGGGCTTGGAGGTGTTGGGGGTTGGGACTGGCCAGGCCTGGCGCCTGGCAGATTGCTTGGTGTTGCTTCTTAGTCTTAGGGTTTAGGGTTTAGGGTTTAGGGTTTAGGGTTTAGGGTTCAGGGTTCAGGGTTCAGGGTTCAGGGTTCAGGGTTTGGGGCTTGTAGTGCTTTTTGGCTCTTGGGGCGGCTTGGGCACATGGGTTTCGGGCCGAGTTGCAAAGGGTGTTAGAGATGAATGGCGCGGGGGAGGGGACACACGTCGGACAAACCAAGCCCGCAGCCTTCAGGGTTTGGGGTTTAGGGTTAGAGTTTGGGGTTTAGCGTTTAGGGGCTTAGGGGTTTAGGGTTTAGGGGTTTAGGGGTTTAGGGGTTTAGGGGTTTAGGGGTTTAGGGGTCTAGGGGTCTAGGCGTTTAGGGTTGAGGGTTTAGGGTTAGAGGGAGAGAGAGAGAGAGAGAGCAGTTGATGTTCAGCGTTTGTGGTTTCGGCACGTGAGACCTTCGTGCTGAAAATCCCTGAGATCTGCTTGTACTTTGCTGCGTGGATCTGCACCCGAGGAGAAAGATTTTGAGCCTTCTATTCCTGAAGAACGGCCTGGCTGCCGCAGGGATTGGCAACCTGGTGCAGAGCTGGGTGGCTGGAATGCCGGGTTTCAGTTTTAGGGTTTAGGGTTTAGGGTTTAGGGTTTAGGGTTTAGGGTTTAGGGTGCTGCGATCTTGCTTCAGAGCTTGGGGTCTCAAGAACCCTACAGTCGAATGAACACCAAGAATTAGAGATAAACCTTTTCAGGGCTTGCTTGGGGTTCGGTTTACCTTAAGAACACAGCGCATTTTTTATACAAGCCCTTCGAGGGTTCTTAAGGTACCTACAAAAAAGCAGGTTTTGGGTTCTTAAGGGTATATCACACTTTCACAAGATGACCTGCGTAGCCCCTGAAGTTGCATGTAAACGGAACTCCTCCTGACAAGTTCACAAATCCCAACCCCTAAAACCTTCAACGCCCCTAAACCCTAAACCCTAAACCCTAAACCCTAAACCCTAAACCCTAAACCCTAAACCCTAAACCCTAAACCCTAAACCCTAAACCCTAAACCCTAAACCCGCTAAGCTCTACACCCTGAACCTCTGAACCGTAGCTTCTTCTCACATGGGTTCCGTACTTCAAGTACAGTCCAAAGAGATACGGGCCGCGAGCGCTCCTCTCCGCGCTGCAGGGTTGGATACTTCCTCAGAATGGATGGGTTTAGGGTTTAGGGTTTAGGGTTTAGGGTTTAGGGTTTAGGGTTTAGGGTTTAGGGTTTAGGGTTTAGGGTTTAGGGTTTAGGGTTTAGGGTTTAGGGTTAGGGTTTAGGGCTTAGGGTTTAGGATTCATGGTTTGAGGTTTCGGGTTTGGGGTTTGGGGTTTTGGGGTGTTGGGGTTTAGGGTTTCGTGTTTAGGGCTTAGGGTTCAGGAGTTGGGGGTTTGGGGTTTCAGGGTTTGGGTTTGGGGTTTGGAGTTTGGGGCTGATTTGCGGACATGGAGTTAATCCGCTCCATCGAAACAGCTGCTGTTTCTAAGCAGCACATGAGGTTCATGAAGAGTGTTTGGGAGCGTGGGGCTTCGGTTGGGGCTTGGGGCTTGGGGTTTCGGGTTTCGGGTTTCGGGGCTTGGGTTTGGGGGTTGGGGGTAAGGAAACCAACCCTTAGATTAGAGGTTAGGGTTTAGGGTTAATGCTGCCAAGACACCTGTGAACTCGCACAAGTCAAATCGCCCTTTTCAGATACTGCACTTGATCATAGCTAAAAGGCCTGCAGAAGGGATATGATGCTTCATCATCAAGACTCCCCCTTTGCAGCATGCAAACTCATATCTAAGGCACACCACTCTTTCAAACACTTGGCCAGGTAGTTGTTAGGCCGTGGAGTGAGTGCTCAAAGCTCAAGGCCTTTTCTGCGTAACAACACCAACAACGGAGATCTAAAGGAGATCTACGGGGGGACGCCTAAGGACAGGACAGGAATCCCAAAAGTCCAGCGAGCTCCCCTTCTCGGAAACAATAGCAGAACTTACCGGCTGCCTACGATCAAGATGCTCTAAACGATACTGCGGTTTCAAACACTCTGCGACGCTCAAGACTACGGAAAACCAGCTTACGCAAGACGGTGTCCACATACTTATCTGTACCAAGCATAGGACCTAGAAAACCCTTTAAGACGCTACTGGCCCCAAAGGAAGGAGAACTTACCCCGTCAACCCTATCTAAACACCCAAAACCTACATCACTTAAGACTAGGAATCAGGACTTCTAGGAGTACGCCTTGTTTGAGGTCTACAGTTTCCGCTTCACTGTGTTAAGCGACGTGGTGGTGTTTTCGGCTTCGGCTCGGCTTTCGGTTGAGATTTCGGCTTAGATTTTGGTTTGGGACCTGCGGCTTTCGATTTGCTTGGAGGAGGGTTTGGTACAGGAGCTATAGGGGTTGGAGGAGCTACAAGGAACTCAGTTCTCCCCTGCCATTGCATCGTTGAGACGTTCGCCCCTTGGCGCGTGACCCTGAAGTTGTCATCAAGAATGCCACTGGTACCATCCCTGAAGATACAGAAAGACCGACGATCCCCAACCAACCTGCTTAGTGATATCGGAAGTGCTGTCCGACTTGGGTCGAAGAACTGTTGGCGCCACATCGGATGCCATCTTATCAGCAGACCAAGTTCGGGAATGTAGTGGAAGTTATCTCTGAGCCCTTCAATGGGCTGATGGCCGAGATTTCGGCGAAGCTCCCACTGAATCAATTCTTGTGTCTGCGCGATTAATATCATGTCCTGATGAGCTTGCGGGTTCAATTTCGGAGCTGGTGGGGGTTGCTTAACAGGAGGAGACTTTGGGACACCTACAGACTGTGCCTTCGCGGTTGGATGCTTTGGGGCAACAGTTCCCAACCAACCTTCAGGCGGTAGTTTCGGCTTAGGGATAGGGATAGCTACAGACTGCGATGTCACGGGCGGAGGCCTTTTTACAACGGTTCCCAACCAACCATCCGGGGGCGGTTTTGGTGCAGGAGGCTTACTCTTAGGGTCTACTTCAAGACTCCCACCCGAAACCAGAGACTCTTCCGAAAGCCCAGAACTCAACGAGGGATGGTGCCCCTGAAAGGAAGTTTGGGTACTTGACTTAGGATCTGGAGCTTTAGTTTTAGGCCCTGCCGCCTGAGACAGTTCTACTCCCCCGGTCCTAGACCCCTGTCCTATTTCAGGTTCGGGATTTGGGCTTTGAGGTTCCGACCAAATGTCTTCAAGAGAGGCTCTGCGGGATGGGGACTCATCTAACAACGGGTCGTAGGGATCATAGGGCTCAACATATAGAGCATACCACCTATGAAACAAGGCTCGTTCTTCTTCTTCTAGCGCCCTAGCGATCAAGTCCGCAGCCACAACTTCGACCTGATCCTCTGGCCCTACCAGTCCAACGTCATCCCCAAAAGCGACTACTGTCACCTCAGACCCGTCTACAGCTCCCTGCGAAGATACTTGTTCTAGAACAGACCCTACTAGTTCTCCGTTCTCAGGTGGCCCCTGAAGATCTCTAAGTCTCCTTGCCCCTTGACTCCAACACCATCGCAAACACAGTTCCAAAAGTCTTGCGATTAAGACCGTGAACCCCATTACTAGCAGAAGTGGAACCCATGACGCTTCATCTTCTTCATCTTCAGATGGCTGAGCTTGCGCTCTGGAGATGCTCAGCACCACCACGGCGCATCTTAAGACATGGGACAACTGGACGACTCCAGCCAAGTCAAGTAGCTTCTGCATCCTCTGAGACGAAAGCGACTTGGTTAATAGGTCCGCGGTCATGACCTCCCCTGGTAGGTGAAAACATTGAAGCTCCTCATTCTCTATTCTCTCGTGCAATCTTCTCGCGCGAAGTCTCAAATGACGGGTTCTCCATGAGCCCGCCGGGAGAGCGATCAAGCAAGTGCATGCAACGTTGTCCGAATAGAGAGCTGGCGCCACCTGCCCTACTAGTTCGCGTACCAGGTCACTGACACTGTCTGTCATGACCATACCTTCCATGGCCGCATATAGCTCAGCTTCTGCCGAACTCAGGCAGACGAACGTCTGCTTTGAGGAAACCCAGCCGATGACAGCGCCGGCCCATTTTAACACCACACCGGTTTGTGACTTTTCGCCCAGCGGTGCAAACGACGCGTCTGTGGCGACTTCTAGAGTCCCCTCCGTCATTTCGACCTTCACGCCCTGCGCAGGCTTCGGCCCGTACACCAGGCCCAAATCCGGCTTTCCTCGGAGATATCGCACGATGTTTTGGCACACTGCAATCGCCCTGCTAGGACGCTTGCTAGAAAGCTGAGAAGCACGGTTCACCGCCCACGCGATATCCAACCTTGTTTTCGTGGCCAACCACGTTAGTTCTCCAATCAGCCCCTGCACTAAGCGAACCGACTCCATCTGGATATTCTCTTCTTGGGTCTCCTGATCCTTCTCAGCTGGATACGGCGTCGACGCAGTCCCCTCAATTTCGGGATGCCTGTTCAGCAACTCGGTGACATAGCTCACTTGTGTTAGGTAATACCTACCATTGTGCAGCCGGATATCAACACCAAGAAAGTGCAAACCGTCCTCCGCAAACTTAATGTCGCTGGTCTCCCAAAGCGTCTGAATGGCCCCTGCCACTGATTCCAATAAGCCTCTGCAAGCACTCAAGAGCATATCGTCAACATATACGCCAATGAGCCCCTTCAAAGCGTTGCTGGAATCCTGGATTTTCCAAAGAGACGGTTCGGAATCGCTCTGTGTTAGTCTGTACTCCAAACCCTCGAAGGCCCACTTCAGCTGAGAAAGACATTTGTCACGGTGTCGGCTCCATGCCGCCGGGCTTAAGTCCAAGCCGTATAGTGCTCTCTGGATAACCCATCGCTCCGACGGTGGGATTATCTTGGCCTTGACCAGTATTTTAGGCGGCATCAAGATTATGCGTTTTCCTTTTCCCTTCCGTTCGTGCAGCGGCGCATACAGGAAGGCTTTTCTTATGTCTAGGATTGCAGCGGTCCACCCACATAGAGACGCCTGTCGCAACTGGATTCTCAACGCGATGGTGTCTAGCCCAGAGGCGTATACCTCTCGACGAGCAACTGCAACTTGATCGCTCCAGGTCTTCTGCTGAAAGTTTCCGCACGCCACTATGCGCGCGCGTCTTTTTCCCACCGGTGGCTTTCTCGTGAACACCACCTTTGCAGGTAGGATTTCTATTGCTCCACTCTGCACATCTTCCTCACACAACTGGTTCACGTCGATGGGGTAGATGGCTTCATATTGAAAGCGTAACCCAGTGTATTCGTCCAACAGTGGGGGGACCCACTTTTCAAGTTCGCCCGCTGCTTGCTGCGGGTCGATAGTCCTAGCCTGCAGGAACACCTCTGGCTCACTTTCTTCTTGTGGGCCCTTCTCGCTTTCCTTCACTGCTAGTGTCCTTATCATAGCCTTGGCTAGCCTCTCGTCATCATGCCCGCTGACAGTGCCATCAAGCTTTGTCCCGGAATCGATCCACAGCAACTCCTCTTGCAGCTCTTGGATTTGCGAGTCCAACATGTTGATGTAGCACATGCTTGGGCAGTTTGACGGCCCGGCTTCCCTCAGCGTTTCGGACGCCAACTGACACTCCCAAGAAAAGACCCGTGAGAGAAAGTAAAGGTCAGCTTGCAGCATTTCTACCAACTTCTCATCCATGGCATACTGCTGGTCATCTACAATGGTGCAGCCTAAGCCACCATCGCCTTCACTACTGTCGTCGCCGACATAGGCTACTGAAACAGCTCTGACTACTGGCTCGGATCCCTTAGGCAGCGGAGGAACCGGAAACCCAAGCTCCCGAAGTTCCTTTATCGTCGACTCTGGAAGACGAGTCCATCCTCGAGGTGTATAGGCAACCAAGACGAGACGATTCCCGGTATGAGGAAGAACCTTGTGTCTCCTTTTGGGATTGAATGACACTGGATGATTTGCTGGGGGGTACAAGATGCCCATATGCTCATCTACATCAGCTTCATCGGTTCTTAGCCCTTCAGGTAACACTCTAATTTCGCCACCTTGAAAATCTCCTAATGGAACTACCCAGTTGATGGACCCTTCCGCATTGTTGACATCTCGGTGCCATTCTGAAGGACCCCTCTGACTAACCAGGATCGCAGTATAGGTGGCATCTGGGACTTCTTGACGGAGATACACGTTCAGGGTTTTTACCATTTCTGGCTTTTGGTGCGTTACCTGGGTGACTCCATAAATACCCCCGTGAGCAAAAGCACCAAGAACCGCTAGCCTACCCTTTTCATGCGTTGTCTTATCGGCCCTCCTGTGATTTCTACACGAAGGCCACTTACTCCGAAGTACCAAATCACAAACCGCTCTCCTTGACATAGCTCCCTGTTCTCTAAGGAGTTTGGCTTCTTGTTCCACCCCATCTACGGCTTCAACATGACACACCTTGAATGAGCTTTCTTCTACTGGAAGTGCAAACAAGATCGTATGACCCGACTCCTCGTCCTCCGACTCCCCCGATCCCGAATGATTCTCATCCTCATCCACCCAGCTGACTCCAAGACTCTTTAACTTCTGCAACATTCCCAACATTTCAGGTCCTCCCCCTTGCGGCACTAGGCGGCGCAACCCTCCTTTGGCCCTGATACGTCGACGGGGGACACTTGGTGCATCAGCTGGTGGAGGCAACGGAGGCTCGGCTTCAGAAGGCACCCTACTCTCACGACCCGTAATGAAACCTCCTAGTGGACGTGGCGCTTTAGGTCTACTACCAGCACCCGGACTGTCCACCGGAAAGGCCTCACTAGGCTGTTCTGCTGCTTCTGGAGGTGCATTCAACGGTTCCGGCTCCCTAACCTTTTGATAAGCTAAAGTAGTTATTAGGAGTACTGGGGTTCCATCAGGGCGGGTCACTCGCACCACCCAACCCTTTGAGACATGCTCCGACGGCGCCAGGACGGTGGCCTGAACTGCTCTCGCTGTCCATGATGCCCACCTCCAGGTACGTTCCCTGACATAGATATTCGCGCCAAAGGGAAGCTGTTGCCTTTTAGGAATCACACCCAGGCCCCTCATTGCTTCATCATACATTGTTTCGACCGAGTATCTCATCGCATGAGGCCAGTCGCTAGACCTAGCACCTACAGAATGTAGAAGGGATCGGGCTTGTCGTTTGATAAGGCCTATGAAGCGCTCCGCAAGGCCGTTGGACTGAGGGAGATCTGCTGCAGTTGTCGTGACATGCAGGTCTCTCGCCCTACACCATGATAAGAAGGTCTTGTTAACGAATTCCGCTCCGCGGTCGCTATGGACTCGGTGAAGAGGTAGTCCTAAAGTCTTTAACCTTATGAAGATACGAGCCACGGCTTCAGTGACCTGTTTCGGACTCTTTTTGTACACCGGAATTAGAAACGGAATCCTGATCGCCGGCAGAGGGTCCAGTGAGGCCTCACAAATGGCTTTCCATCTACGCTCCTCTTTCTTTACCTCGTCCACATCTGCCGGAAGTGGATCTGCCGCAGGCTCCTCTTCGCCTTCAATTTCTGCCCACTCATCTGGGTTTGGTATTGGCTCGTCCTGCTCTCCCGCTTTGCCCATATCCTCTTTGTCTCCCTCGTTTTCAGAGATAACACCTACCCCACGTCCGTCATCTTCAACTGGCTCACCATTTTTCCAGAATCTTGGGAAGGTGTATACTCCTACGACTGCATACCGCGCAATGCCCTCCTGATCTGAACCTTTAGTATAAGGACCCGTAAGATCTACGCAAAGGGAAAACATATGCGCATGCTTTCTACGACGGCAAGGATGGTGGAATGCTGCCGATTCTAGGCAGGCTCGGCAGTCACCCCGCCATGGAGCGTGCCCACGTTGGCAATGTTCTTTAAAGGACTGCTCCTTCGGTTTAAGGCGGGATACTCTAGGGAAAGGAGGATTCAGCTCGCTACAGATTCTGCGCACTACTTCAGGGTCCATTCCTTCATCTATCATGAGCCCGGACAAAAGCCGAATCCTGTCCCTTACCGCATTCACATTTTCTTCTCTGCTACTAGACCACAACTCCCACCCTCGCTGAAGAATGGATACCAATCCCGGCGCCCATTTCGAGGCCTTACTTGTGCGCTCCATCCTTTCTCTTAAGGACTCTGTGTCACTAGAGGTAGAGATCCACCGCGCGGTCGGAGGAACAACCTTGTCGGAAAGTTCTTCGGCTACCATCCACGAGGACGTTGCAAAGACCGATGGTTTTACATGGTCATGCCCTAAAGCGCCCTGGTCAAACCGTACTTTATACAGCCCTAACCCTTTGATTTCAGGCCATTCCCAAAGCGATGGCAACGCTTGTGCCTCAGGGGAAGGATCCAGCTCCGCAGGATCCCTGGGGTGCTCAAACCCAAGATACGCATTCCCTTCCTGAACCTCCTGAGTCACATGCATCAAGAAGAGCATTCTCAAGATTAGTACGGTATCTCGAATCGCCAAAGTCCTCTCCTTACCTGTCAATCCCTCTAGTCCGAACCGCTCGATTCCATGTCTCGCCCTCAAAACGCGTGGTCCCGGAGACCTAGCCCTAGACCGTGACATCGTCCTACACGGAGGACCACCCAGTATCCCTTTTACTTTGCCAGACAGGATCTCTTGAAGTACATACGAATAGAGAGACTCGTTAAACAAGTCCCTTCCCCGATTCAATTCTACCTCTAGAAAGGCCTCATCATGCTTAGCCTTCCAGGATTGTTGCCCCGAGAACAGATGTACCAGCACCCGTTGCGCTTTCTTTAGCCTACGTCGAGCCCTGCGATTCAGACCTGTTGTTTGGGCATCGTTGGTTTCAGGGTTCACCTGCAAAGGAGCGACCTGCTGAAGGATGTCGTGAGGCACCTCCGGGAAGATCTTCTTAGCGTATGCAGCCAGAACGACTGACTCTTTCTTGGCATCTCCCCTACAGGCATTTAGAGCCTCCTTCAAAGACCCTTGGATCTCAAAATCCGGACTCTCACTTAACTGCATAGCCTTGACTCTCAGTTCCCTGACTCTGATCTTGTCCTCCAATTCCAGAATCAAGTCCATCAGCAACTCTTGAGCGATCATAGGACAACCCTTGACCAAGGTAACCGGAAGCTCACCTCTCGTAGGGTGAGTCAGGCGAATCCCCTCTGTTGACCACTCTAAAACCATACCCAGACACTCAATCGCGGGCCCTAGAGGCAGTATCGGAGTGACCCTATGCGCAGTGAGCAGGGTGCCTTGCTCATTCATCCGAAGCTCAGTTTGTCCAGCAGCCAACTCCACTTTTACTACACTAGCCTGCTGAAGCTCCTTGGCAGATCCTTGACGAAGCGCGTTAGTAGCCCCGCCATCGATTAGTCCCAAGGTGTTTTCTTCCGCTTTCAGAAATCTCACAGACACGCACGGTTGCCCTTGGCTCCCCGCAGATTCCACTACCCGCAACGATGGGCTTGGATCTTCACGAGTAACCCCTAGCTCCCACGCAGTCTCTAGTTCATCGACCAGAGCTCGGGCATCTGCTACTCCTAGGACCATCCTGCCATGAACAGTCCTTACACCCAAAAGCCCTCTTAGTGGATGCTTGACAAGTGGTCCCTGAAAATCCCAACGGACTTCACATCCTAGGACCTCAACCACCTTTCCCAGAGGGATTACCGCAGGCTTCGTGTCCATGGAAAGCAAGGACCCCTTTGATGACATTCGCCCTACAGATAGACCTACCGGAAGCATAATGTCACAGGCCACTGCAGATTGATACTCTCTGACTTGCGCATATCGGTACACATGAGTCGCGCCTGAATCCAAGAAAGCTTCTGCAACTGAAATACGCTCATCTTCACCAACAACAACCTCTACACCAAACGTACAGAACCTAGGAACATCCTTTTCAAACCCTGGAAGCTTCAATTCACGGAAATCACCCATGTCGGCTCCATCCGGCTCTAGCCGATCCCTGCTCTCGCTGGCCCCATCTGGCTCTAGCCAGCTCAGGCGATTGGCCCCTTCCGGCTCTAGCCAATCTGGATGAACGGTCCCTTGCGGCTCTAACCGAACATCTGCCCTTGAGCGAGTCCATTTCGGAACCCCGCCCTCACTACTTCTAGGTGATTCCTGTAAATTCGAAGCAACCTCCCCAATTCCCCCCGGACCACAACTGACCTTCAAATCCGAAGTTGAAGCACCAAACGAAACCGGACCAAACGAAACCGGACTCCCCCCATCCTGCAAGGATGCCACTCCGGGCCCCTGAAGACATGCCAAACGAATCCCTTTCAAGACCCGACCAGCTTCTTGCTCTGCGGATGTCCCTGCAGCTGCGGAGGTGTTTCCGCTATGTGTAGATGCGTTTGTAGCAACTTCGGCGATGACAGGTCCTGGGGTTTCTACTGTAGCCGCTGCAATGTTCGGCTTGCCTCCTTTTGGAGGCCCACCCTTGTTACCCTTGTTGCCCTTACCGCCCTTGCCTCCCTTATCCCCTTTCTTGAACTGAGGACCTTGAAGAGTAGGGCATTCAGGACGACGATGATTCGTTGCGGGATCTGTGGCTCCGCAAGCATAACATACTTGTTGCCGAGCAGCTTCTGCAAAGTCGTGCAGGTTTCTACAATTATCCCCAAAAGCACACCCGCGCGGCGTTAGGTACCCCTTGCACGTCGGCTTATTTTCCTGCCCTTCCCTTGTACCCCCGGAACCCCCGGAACCCCCTTGGTCTTTACCCTTCGGCTTCCCTTTAGGCTTCCCTTTTGGAGATCCTTTCCTAGGGTTGTTTGGGGCGTTTGGGCTTGCTACATCATCAGTCTCAGTGGCCTTTGCTACGCGTGGCTTCTTGGGATCTGACTCCAACCCATACTCGAGAAGCTCCGCTTCGGCCTGAACATGCTTCAAGTACGAAAGGACTGACTCCAGCGTGGGTGCATGGTCTAGGCTGCTCTGTACCCTGACAAAGGACAGTCTAAAGCTGGCTTGCGTGTAGCTCTTGAGAACTCCCGCCATCAACGAGTCGATTCCCTTGAGAAGAAGAGACGGATCAGGCATCGAAATACCCAACTGCCTCCCCCGGGAGGCCCACCGTGACCATCGTCTTAACTTTAAGTTCGCATCCGAAGGACTACTAGCCACACCTGGGTTGTGTAGATAAGAGAGGATAAGTTGTCGCTCTTTGGCCCCGCCAGGCTGACCCTTAATCAACACCCTGAATAGCACGCCAACCGTTGTCAGATCCCCTTGCGATATGAGTTCTTCAGAGAGATCCTTAGGCAAAGCCTTGATGAGCATCGAAACCGTCCTCTGCTCCAACCGCATGTAGCGTGGTTCCTGCAGATTCTCGGGGAGCGCTCCTTTCAGCGCCGCTCTTTCAAGCGGCGGGGACTGAAGCCACACTTTGTAGCGTCGGTCTGCTTCTGCTGCAACCAAACCCCACCAAGTCGACGCTGCCGGCGCCAAGTCCGAGATAAGTGGAGCAATTAGCGTTAGCCAATCCCCTACTGCTAGCGGTCCCTCTTCTGGAGTTATTTCAAGAGTTGGTAACATGATTTCACGGCTTCTATCTGGAGCATACGCCCTAGCATCATCATGCGCTCTCATGTCCGGCATAGACTCCATCAAAGGGCGTGGGTACATACTCAGAACAGGCACAGAAGCTCCTGGCACAAATGCTTGCTGGCTACTACTTGCGGTCATTTCCTGATGCACAAAAGGAACGTGTGCTGGGGGGCTTGGAGGCGGTGTTGTTTGGGGTGGCCGAGGCGGAGGAGACGGCGGCCTGTACGCTGGCCTACTGCAACCGAAATCCAAACCTCTATCAACCCTTCCCTTGACTGTAGCTCTACCCCCTTCAAAGCCCACTTCATACTCTACATCCCCTATCCACACCGTAAGCTCCTGGGCCGGAGCGGTCCTTTGTGCCACAGTCGGCACGGGATCTGGCGGAATGCTGGGACCTACTTGGCCTTGCAGAGAGGAATTGATTGGGGCCTGGAGGGGAGCAGGGCTTCGAGGTTCAGGATTCCCTTTTCCTATCCCCTTATCACCCCTACTTTGTCCCCACAGGTCCAAGGAGCCATCGCTCGCGCTCTCCCTACTTCTGAGGCCTACTCCAGCATCAATTTCCCATAAGTGCATCAAGGGTCTTTGGAATGTCGAGGTTAAAGGGGCATGAGGTTGGCTACCAAAACTGTCAGGTGACCCGATAAAGTGTTGTTCTACCGGCCTAGTTGCTATCGGGGAGCTCGCTTGCGACGTTCTGTCATGTAGAGGGATGGGATAGGCTTCTACTGGATGCTCTGGCGTCGCTAGTTCCCTACCATCAAGGCCTGGAGCTACAGGCGGATTCCTAGGAGCAGATGGATCCATTTCCAAAGCACCAAAATGTGCCCTTAAGGCTTCCATATCTACCCTACCTAGGCTGTAAGTGTTTCTAGATCCACCTGATCCCACACTCCGCGCTTCTTCAAGGCTCTGCAGCCTTGCATGGACACCCTGCAGAAGACCCTGCATCTGGCTCATGCCCTCTACAAGTTGTGCAAGTTCGCTACCTGAATGCCGGCTTTGCCCGCTATGCGACATCGGATCCCTGTACAGCAAACCTTCTACACCACGCACCCCTAAACCACTAGACCCAACCTGTGCCAGGTCCTGCGCCGCAAGAGCTCCCTGAGTCTGAGGGGTCTCCCGCACTGCCAGAGGCCCTGTCCCAACGCAGGCCCCTGCCAGTGGGAGAGGACTCATCCTCTCTTCAGGCCCTTGCTGCGCACGACCAGCAACTGCCAAGTTCTGCTCATCACTTCTGGTTCCCAAGCCAACTGATCTCAAAGAACTTCGTAGTGCCTCCAACGCGTTCCAACTTGACTGACCTCCCCGTGGATCGCTGGTCGGATCAAGAGATCCTCGTCGTGACGCGTCTGGATCAAGAGATCCTGGTCCTGGGGACCCTGAAATTGTCTGTCTTAAAGACGTGGCGGTCTCATCGTTGTCCCGATCAAGAGATCGTTGCCTATGTATCTGCATATTGTCACCATCGTTCTGATCAAGAGATCTCATCGTTCTATTGCGTTCTCGAGCGTCATCAACCGAAATCTCCTCCTGTTGCTGAGCCGCTTCCCAGGCCTCATTCAAGCTGAAGTGCTGCGCGTTCTCGGAGTTGCTCGGCCCTTGCCCTCTCGGCCCTTGCCCTGTGCTGGCCTCTGACCTTCCAAGTTGTAGCGCTTCACCACCTTGTATCTGCTGGGATGTATCATAGCTCGGCTCAAGAGAAGTCTCATCCACACGCACTTCTCGCGATATCTCTGCTGGTGTAGCAGGCGGCGAGGCCATCCTCGAAGCTGTGCCCATTGACGAAGGGGTCTGGCCTGTCTGGCCCGCGGGAGATCTTCCTCTCCTCATGCTCAAGTCCATGGCTCACAGCAGCGACTCTCGGATGTCTCTCGTTTAGAATAAGATTTGCAAAGGCTAGACCAACCAGGAAATTAATCTAAGCGCTAAGCCCTAGAGCCCTTGGGCTCATAACCTAAGGAAACCAACCCTTAGATTAGAGGTTAGGGTTTAGGGTTAATGCTGCCAAGACACCTGTGAACTCGCACAAGTCAAATCGCCCTTTTCAGATACTGCACTTGATCATAGCTAAAAGGCCTGCAGAAGGGATATGATGCTTCATCATCAAGAGGGGGCTTGGGGGCTTGGGGGCTTGGGGGTTGGGGTTTGGGGTTTGGGGTTTGGGTTTGGGGTTTGGGGTTTGGGGTTTAGGGTTGGGGTTTGGGGTTTGGGTTTGGATGGGTTTTCATGGTTTTGGGGTTTGTATGGGTTTGGTGTTTATGTGTGTGTGTGACAATTAAGGTAGCCTGCTCTCTTTGCTGGGCTTTGTGCTGTCCTTCCTGCAGGCTGCGGCACGATTCCTTTTTCGGTTCAGAGCCCTATGTCTTCCATTTGCTTAAGAACCCCAAAAGAAAAATAATAGTCCCTATATTGCCCTTATTAAGGAAGAACATTATCATTTTTTGGGGGGTTCTTAAGCACTTAGTAGATGTCGCAAGGGGCATCTATAGGGCTCCGGGTATAGTCTGCGAACCCCGTGAACCCTGAACTCGAACCCCTAAACTCAGAAAACCCCCCAACACCAGCATAGTGTGGGTTTAGGGTTTTGGGTTTTGGGTTTAGGGTTTAGGGTTTAGGTTTTAGGGTTTAGGGTTTAGGGTTTAGGGTTGTGCTGTTGGCTACTTCTTGCCTTGAGCCCGAAAAAGTGAGGTTCGTCTTTAGGGGGGGGGGGGGGGCTTTTTGGCGTCGCAAAGTTTATTCGAGGAGATGGCGCGCCACACACGAGCCAGCTGCGCTGAATGCCACAGCCTACCATATCGCCTCAAGAGTCGCCCGATCGCAAGCTTCAAAGCCATGGTGGACCCTTCCCTGGCGGTTCTGGACAAGGACCTCGCTGAGCGAGTGGTGCTGCTTGCGGACCTTGATGTACGCCTGGTGTGCATCTATGGCG
This sequence comes from Symbiodinium natans, assembly GCA_905221605.1. NCBI lineage: Eukaryota > Dinophyceae > Suessiales > Symbiodiniaceae > Symbiodinium > Symbiodinium natans. Next base: position 61,589 of record CAJNDS010002253.1, read on the forward strand.
CGATTGACGCATACCACATTCTGCAGGGTCTACAGGATGAAAGCAGCGAAGATGCCGAGTGCTTCTACTGCTACCAGCGCTGGGGCAACACCGGCAGCTCGGGCAGCAAGAAGATCGAAGGCCCCTTCTCCGAGCAGAAGATGCGCGAAGTCTTCGCCGAGGCCTTCGAGGCACGCACGGGTGCTTCGTGGGGAAGCATCAAGCCAGGTGACAGAGTGGCGCATGGACGCTTCTGGTGGCAACAGGTGGCTGCCGTAGAGGAGAAGGCTTACTGGCAATACTACGTGCATGATGGCGTGGATGGCAAGTCTCGTGGCTGGTACCCGTACGAGGATGACGCATCAGCAGAGGTGGAAGACGTCTTCGCGCAACACATGAGCAACAACCAGGAGTCTCGCACCAAGATCAGGACAGTCTCGTCAGGCTTCTTCTCATACAGAATCGACCTGGAGGCCATGACTCAGGAGAACACCAAGACAGGAAAGGTCAGGGCTATCCGGCGCTTCACCGCCACCGAGGCTCCTCCGAAGGGCGGCAAAAGCACCAAAGGTGTTCGCCCGGCGGCAGGGAAGCGAGCCCCCAAAGCGCCAGTCGACCGGAAGAAGGTGACGAAGAAGATCCTGAAGACTGCAACTTCGTAGTAGAGTAATATCATCTTTAACCTGTTTGGGGGAATATCTTCCCCTTATAATCCCAAAGGTGAACCTTAAAAGCCCCTAGGTGCTGGACAACTAAGGCAAAGTCCTCCAAGCCCGGGGCGAGGAAAGCCAAACTCACCCGTGAGGCCAAGCCGAAGTCCCGCAAGGTCGCGAAGAAGGCCGTGAAGGTCGCAAAGGGCAAGCAAGCCAAAGAGCAAGTCTTCCTTGGCAAGTTCACCCGGACCTCCACCGGCCTCAAGAAAGCCGACCTGAAGCGGAACAAGTACGGCAAGGTGGTGAGCAACTTAGCAGCTGAGTGAGTACACTTTACACTTTTTGGGATACTATTAAAATTAGTCTCTACAAAACGACTTGAAGTGTACACTTTTTGGGGCTTATGAACTCAGCAACTAAGGCAAGAAGATGTCCGAAGCAGGCCGGAAAAGCTTCGGGCGGGTCGCCTGCTGGATCGCCGCGTGCCAGAAACACGGCAGGCCCTTGGGACATTTTTATGCTTCCCCTTCTTGGGCTTAAGAGGACTATATTTAGGGGTTAGGGTTTAGGGTTTAGGGTTTAGGGTTTAGGGTTTAGGGTTTACTTTACGCCTTTACGGGCCATCCTAGGAAAGCCAGGGATGAGCTTGGGATCAAAGGCTTCGTCGCGATCCGAAAGGGCACCGAGCTGTACAAGAAGGCGAAGGAGCTCCAGCCCCACGTGAAGCCCCACGCCCTTCCGAAAGCCAAGCGCTGAGGCAGCCGATGCCGCACCGCCTGCGAGCTCTTTAGGATTTAGGGTTTAGGGTTTATGGTTTAGGGTGTAGGGTCTAGGGAGCTCTGAGGTGTTTTGCTGGGGGCCTGGCACATCTTGTGTCTGAAGTTGTACAGTCAAACATACCTTGGGACCGAATGAATTGAAACGGTTTCGGGTTTGGGGGTTCATATGCCCTGTTGGGGAGTGTAGTATAGGGTATGTGGTCCCAATGTTAGGGTTCGTGTAGTCGCCAAGGTAGTCAAGCCAGACTGGCCAGCCCCCTTTTGAAGTCTCGAAACCTCGAAAAGGGAGTGTTTGTGAGTGTTTTACAGGATTTGCTGGTGTGCAAAACACCAGGCCGCACGGCGTGTGCAGTCGCAAGAAATCGCAATCTGTCTACATCCTCCATCCCTGACAGCCCTACCCCCCCAAGCCCTAAACCCTACACCCTAAACCCTAAACCCTGGCTGGCAGATTCTGCCTTCAGTCTTCGGCTTTGGTGGAAATGCCTCCTGGCAGACTCATTACGGCCATTAGGGTTTAGGGCTTAGGGCTTGGAGCCTATAGAGTTTAGGCTTTGGGGTTTAGGCTTTGGGGTTCAGGGTTTTGGGGTTTAGGGTTTAGGGTTTGGGGTCGTGGGGGTCTTAGGGTCTTCAGGAGATAGCTACCGGTGCTTCAGAGGGTTTGGGGGAGTGGCTATTTAGAGGGATGATTTAGGCACTCACCTTCTTCAGCACCAAGAAAGACTCACAGGCCGTGCACAAGACTTGAAAGCCTTAAACTCCTGCAGCCCCTAAACCTATCCCAAGCCCTACATCCGAACCGTGAAGCAGTGGCAAGCTATGAAATCCTACAATGTCTGTACAAGGGACTAGCGTGGGACGGGTTCCCCCCCAGCTTCTCCCCTTCCCCCCGAACCCTAACCCTAAACCCTGAACCCTCTACCCAAAAAGCCGAGCTGGCATTGCACCATGGGCGGGGGGGGGCTTTTACGAAATACTGCTCAAAAGAATTCTTGTCTTGGGATTGCTTACAAGGGCTCATACGTGACATAGGGCATACAAAAAGCGTTTTGGGGGGATGCAAAAGCCCTGAAGCCCTAAAAAACCCAAAGCCCCAAAACCCTAAAACCCTAAAACCCTAAACCCTAAACCCTAAAACCCTAAACCCGAAACCCTAAAACCCTAAACCCTAAACCCTAAACCCTAAACTCAGGTATCGTTCTGGAGCACCGCCTTCGGTGTGGTCGGCTACCTGATAGCTTTGCTGACGTGGCCGCAATCCGCTCCTCGGTTGGTAGAGTAGCTACCGTGTGGGGTTTAGAGCTTTAGGGTTTAGGGTTACAAGTATGCTGGGGAGAACGAGCGTTCGGTACCCAGGTACCAGTTGTTGAGGTTTTTCGGCCTCGATCCCGGCGTATAGTTTCTCATTGAGGGCTTGGGTGTTTCAGCAAGTCCGCGGAACTGGTGGATGATAAGGTCTAGTTTCAGGCTACAGGACTAGGGGGGGGGGGGGGGGGGGGGGCCCGTTTCAGAGACGTTCAGGAAATCTAGGGGCCCAGTTTGGGGATACCTTTGCATCTAGGGATCAGAAGGGTGCAGACATATGGGGTGAGATAGGGTATTAGGTATCCCTTACAAGACCCAAACCCTAATTCAGGGTTTAGGGTTTGGGGTTTCGGGTATAATAAACCCGAAACCCGAAACCCGAAACTCGAAACCCGAAACCCGAAACCCGAAACCCTAAACCCTAAACCCTAAACCCTAAACCCTAAACCTTCGCCTCAGGACAAGGTGTTCCTCGACGTATGCTGCATTCACCAAGGAGCGCCCACCATCCCAGCACCCAACTTTTGCAGAAGGGTTTTAAGGTTTGTGGGCTTGGGGGTCCCAAAACTCCCCCGCACCCCCCCCCCCCCAAAAAAAAAAAAAAAAAAAAAAACAAACAAACGGCAGAAACAAGCACGACCCGAACGATTGTTTAGGGGTTCAAGGGTAGGGTTTAGAGGCTGAGGGCGTCAAAACTCCTTTGGACCCCCCGCCCGCAAGCCCTGAGGGTTTAGGGTTTAGGGTTTAGGGTTTAGGGTTAGGGTTTAGGGCTTAGGGGTCGCACATGGTGTGGCCGGCAAGGGGCCCCTCCTGGTTCTTCGGGTCTTGTGGGAGATTGGGTCTGCCTAGGGCTTTTTAGGGCCTAAGTGTACAGGGTAAGCACTGTTGTCTCCAGGTTGGTGAGGCTTTGGCTTTAGGGTTTCGCACTTGCGGTGAAGTTTCTACCCTAAACCGGAACCCCTAAACCCTAAATATGTTCCTTCTCAGTGGTGTGTCGGGTCTAGAGTTCATGGCCCACGGAAAAGAGGGTGGCACACTTGCACAGTCACGAACGCGAGCGCTAAGTTCGAATTCGTGTATTGACGTTTGGCTCTATAGCCTAAATCCTAAACCCTATCCCCCCAAAAACTCTCAACTCAAACCCCGGCTCATAGGGCTCCCGATTAACCCTAAACCCTAAACCCTAAACCCTAAACCCTAAACCCTAAACCCTAAACCCTAAACCCTAAACCCTAAACCCTAAACCCTAAACCCTAAACCCTAAACCCGCCCGTTGCGCACGACGTGCAACAAGGAAGCGCCAAGCTCAAGACGCAAGGTGTGCTTAGCATTGGTGGCGCCCTGCCTGGATGGCGGCTTAGGGCTTATGTGTTGAGCTCAATAAAACCCAAAACCCAAAACCCTATACCCTAAACCCTAAACCCTAATCAAGCTGCAGCCCTAAGGTGCACGTACCTAAGTCGGGACGACTTGGGCCTCAACGTACTTCCTATCTGAGCGCACTTTGGGGCCGAAGTATAAAACAGTGATAATATCCTCCCTTACGTCTATAGGCTAAGGGGTATGGGTTTGGGGTGTGGTGACTCATTCTTAGAAATGAGGTACATGGACCCTACATGGACCCTCAAGGTAGGTTTTGGGGGTTCAGGTGTGGAGCTTAGAGCGTTTGGGGTCATCGGGGGTATCCTAATCCCCACCCCCCCCCCCCCCCCCCCCCCCCCCCCTCCCCCCCCGCAAGATTGAACACCGATAGCCCTAAATCCTAAATTCAACCCTAAACCCTAGCCCTAAACCCCAAACCCTAAACCCTAATCCCTAGCCCTAAACCCTGGCCCTAAAACCTGCCCTTGGTAGCTCTGGGCAGTTCGGTCTCGGTGTCTCGGCCCCAGGATCCCAAAAGCTGCACTAAAAAGCACAAGACAGGTTTGGGTCTAGGGTTTGTAGGGATTAGGGCTTAGGGTCTGTCGGGTTCAGGGTTTAGACCAGGGTCTAGGGTTTAAGGTTTATGGTTGTTTAGGGTTTAGGGCTTTGGGCTCAGGTCTTTGGGCTTATAGGGTGTACAGGGTTTGGGGGTTGAGGGGGAGCAAAACGAGTAGTCAGAACATTGAGCGATCACAATGGGGAAGTCGCTGTTGTTGCTAACCTGTTCTAGTGGCTCGCGAGGCCAATATATAGGCAAGCGCTTTGCCTGACCTCGCGCGGACCTCGCGCGGACCTCGCGCGACCCTCGCGCAGGCCCCAAAGCCATACCTTATCACAATGACCTCTCATGAACACAGGTTTCCCTTCACCGCGCATGTGCTGGGAGCAGCGGTTCCAAGCGCAGGGAGGTGTTTGTTATGACTTCTTTCAGTTGTTTTAGATAGGAACGGTCAGCTTCTGAAGCGTACTTTGTTTCAGGGGATGTTGGGACTTTCTCGTGTCTCTGTCTTTAAGACGTCACGGGCGGTTCACTGGGGTTTGCCTTGCCCAGCCGTTTTTGTTATGACTTCGGTGTTTCCCTGTAGTCCCGCCCCAGTGTACCTGGGAGCTACCAACACAACCTGAACCTTAAAACCCTAAAACCCTACAACACTAAATCCTGAACCCTAAGCCCTACGCCCCAAGCCCTAAACCCTAAACCCTAAACCCTAAACCCTAAACCCTAAACCCCAACGACCCTAAGCCCAAGCTCCGAAGGTATCCTTCGGAGGTCCACTCGGCTTCTGGTTCTTTGGGACGTGACCTATGCAGAGCGGCCGCTTTGCTGAGCCCTCAACCCCCAGTTTATGGTTTAGGGTTTAGGGTTTAGGGTGTAGTGTTTAGGGTTATAATTTTGTAAGCAACCTCCGTACCACAGGAGCCATAAGAGGGTTTATGGCTCATATTTACTCTTACTAGGGGTTATAGTGGGGCTTAAGGCTTGGGATCATACGTCCTAAAATACTAGAACCCCCATTAAGGTGTATGAGTCATAAGCCCGTTTAGGGCTCAACTGGTCCCAAGAGTAGACATCAACATGCACTGAGTCACGGAAGACCTTCCAAGCGTCCTTGATTTTGCTCATGTGACGTCATCCATATTCGTTGGGAAGATGAGAAGCAGCGACTAATGTTGAATGCCGATTAGTGTACTCCCCCTTCAAGCAAGTGGGCTTCCCGGGAGGAATTTTTTCTTGCATGATATTGTCATTTGGCATACTGTGTGTGTGTGTGTGTGTGTGTCGTGGGGGGTTAAACATACACATATAGGTATATACCGCATATTACTAACAACAATGCTAGGTACAGACATGTTCATCTCACATTCTTGTGACACTATAGAGGTTAGATATACAGGCAGAAAGATAGGCAGATGCAGGTTGGCAGATGTTATAAAACACAGAAAGCAATCCTTATGCCACAACATATATATATATATGTATATAAATATGTATACATATACATACATGCACATCTCCATATGTATTCAGAGAGACAGACAAAGCGAGTGCAAAGCAAAAGCGTTGTAGGGACTCTGCAGCAATCGTCATCGCTCTTTGTTTGTTTAGATACCCAGTACGCATTGTTACGCCGAAGTTCAGCAAGATACGAGAGCATTTGTTACATGAGCACTGAAGTAGAATATTCACACAATCCTGGGAGGCGAGCCGTTGGTGTCCCTGCGTGTTTTTCGCTTGGGTGGTGTTCGATAGGTTTGTTTGAGGTGGCCGGCTTGATCGGTTTGATTGTCGCTCTCGGGAAGATTCAGGGAAAGAATCGCAACACTGCTGGTTGGGTTCACATGATGTAGAAAGCACTCGGATGCACTTCCCGAAAGCCCCCAGCCCTCTGCCCTCTCCGCTTCCCCTCCCCTCCCCCTGCCTTCCCCTGACCACAACTTCAACAAAAACAACAGCAGCAGCAGCAGCATCAGCAGCAGCAGCAGCAACTGCAACAGCAACGACAACAACAACAACAACAACAACAACAACAACAACAACAACAACAACAACAACAACAACAACCGGAACCGGAACCGGAACCGGAACCGGAACCAGAACCCGAACCAGAAGAAGAACAACAACCAGAAGAATAGCAACAACCAGAAGATGAACAACAACCAGAAGAAGAACAAGAGGTTATGGTGCGTGTTTGAGCTCGCGGCCTTCATGCGCGCGCGAAAAGAAGCGATCAGCGCCGGCCGGCCTGGCGGCCACAACGTTGTTGTGAGGCGCCGGGGTTGAGCTTTGGGGCTGTATGGCTTCGCTGGGGCTTCAGGTTTAGGGTTTAGGGTTTCGGGTTTAGGGTTTAGGGTTTAGGGTTTAGGGGTTAGGGTTTAGGGTTTAGGGTTTAGGGTTGGTTTAGGGTTTAGGGTTTAGGATCTCAAGGTGCCTGAAGCCGCGAGTAGGTTAGCATACGTGGTAGGCCGAAGGACCAGGCGCCAGGCCTGGATTTAGGGTTTAGGGTTTAGGATTTAGGGTTTGGGGTTTAGGGTTTAGGATTTAGGGTTTAGGGCTAGAGACCTTGTAAGCAGAGTGCCCCAAGCTTCGCACAGGAAAGGCCCGGTACCCACGGAGAGCTTTCGCTTGATACCATGCTTGCTGCATACCCATCCTGAACAATTTGAACCCTAAAGCCCCAATACAACACTTCTACTCGATGCTTTCCGAAGATGAGTTGGTGCTTGTATATATATATATATATATTTGTATCCATTGCTGATAAGTGAACTTGTGTACACTATTCTTGAGGAAGGCACTGTACCCGAGCACCTATATTGTTGGTTCGGTTGTTGGTACCTGGTGCCGCTACAGTGGTGCTAGAAGGGGGGGGGGGAGTCTGAGTAAACTTTAGGCTCTCCACCCACTTCACCCCTTTCCAGGATGTCCTTGAACCTCACACCTGAAACTCCAAAAACCAGCTCTATCCCCAAATCCTCAATCATGGTCTGGGGTGTATATTGGGTTGATCTCAAACCTGAAGATTTTCTTGGGACAGGACTACTATCTCCCAAATAAGCTCCTGGCTTCAGAAACGTACGCAGCACCGTTTCAGCCAACCCGACATAACGTATTTCCGGCCTTCAGCAGAGACCTCTAATGCAAGACAGTCTTAGATGACTATGCCGGCATGGACCCCAAACAGTGTAAGCACCTGTCCTCATAGTAAGGGACCAAACAACCCTAAAATTGGGGTCAGCCAGAATCCCTGTTAATCCGAAAATCTGATGGATAAAACACCAGGATTTAAAGAACATGTTTTTGGCCCCAACCGTCCGGGAAGATTACTTTCCATTACAGGAGCCGAAACCCAAAAAATGTACAGAAAACACCCGGGATTTAAAGGAAAACATGCGGCCCGAAAAAGTGGAAATGCTGAAGGCTGCAGGAAATAATGGAAAGACCGCAGGCCGGAGAAGACGAGAAGATCAATCGCTTCTGACCTGCCCCTTACGGGGCCGGAATTCAGGCCAGAGTTTTTGGATGAATAAAACCCCTAAAAACTGGAAAGCCCGGCGGGCCCACCATGACGATAGGCACACAGAGTCTGACTTGCTTAAGGCTTAATTAAGTAAGCAAATTCATCGCCCACGTGCTCTCCTTTTTTTGGAGCAGCTCCTGACATCTGTGGGCCCTGAAATTTCTGAAACGCGCACGGCGCTTAGCAGCACCTGGGCGCACAGCAGAGAACAATCGATTTCGAGACTCCAGGGGTCAAAAGAGCGGTCGAACGATTCTTGAGTCAAATTTATAAGGGAACTTTCAAACCAAAAAAGGGAAGAATACTTGGTTGCCCAGTACCCAGTGGTACCCTTTTGCCTTTTTTTAAGTTCAAAGTTGCCTTGTGAGTTATACCCTAACATACGAATCTGAAAGCGCACACGCTGTCTGGGGAACGACAAGGCGTTGCATCAAAACTCTACGAACATAAACCCAAGGTTGCCCTGAGCTCCTAAACCCTAAACCCAAAACCCTAAACCCTAAACCCCACGCTGAAGAGGCCGACTCTTCTGGGACCCTGCGCCCTGTCGATCTTCTTCGCTGTGCTGACCATCGTGGTGATCCTTGCGGCCCTTGGGTGGAGTAGCATGTAGGGTTCGGCGTCTATACTCGAGGGTTGATTGGTACTCGAGGGTCGAAACCCTAAACCCTGAACCCTAAACCCGCGAATTCTAAACAGGGGAAAGAGGCTATATTGTTGGGATAGATTGGACCCTACAGCACACTTCGTGTCGCACCTCTTTTGGTTAAAGTTCACCATAGCTCGTTTGCACGCACATATGGGCAACCCACGAGGCAAGATGGTTTCATTTGGCTTGATTCTCAGAGACTGTTAAGTCACGTGATGCCGCGACAACATTTTTCTGTAGACCGCGTCGAACACAGATCTTCATGTGCGATCGGGTAGCTAGCAGGCAGTTAAACTTGTAAACCACCAGCCATCTAGACAAGTAGAACAACCCTCAAAATCTGACACGAACCCTATAAGCCCTAAGCCCTAAACCCTAAACCCTGAACCCTGAACCCTCAACCCTGAAACCTAAACCCTAAACCCTAAACCCTAACCCTAAACCCTAAACCCTAAACCCTAAACCCTAAACCCTAAACCCTAAACCCTAAACCCTAAACCCTAAACCCTAAACCCTAAACCCTAAACCCTAAACCCTAAACCCTAAACCCTAAACCCTAAACACTAACCCTAAACCCTAAACCCTAAACCCTAAACCCTAAACCCTAAACCCTAAACCCTAAACCCTAAACCCTAAACCCTAAACCCTAAACCCTAAACCCTAAACCCTAAACCCTAAACCCTAAACCCTAAACCCCAACCCCGGAGCGCCTCTCTGAGGCCATGATCTCGCACAACCGTGAGGGCCCCGAGTACTTGGCAGTCATTGGCCCCCTCCTGCTCCTGCCTTTGGGCGGCACGAAATCTTAGGGTTTAGGGTTAGGGTTTCGGGTTTAGGGTTTTGGGTTTTGGGTTTTGGGTTTTGGGTTTTGGGTTTTGGGTTTTGGGTAAACCCAAGCCTGAAACTTTGTCATAGTGGGGTAGCATTTTGCATTTTTAAGGGTATTTAAACTCAATCAGGAATGGAATCCAAACCATGAACTAGTAAGCCCAAAAACCCAAAAACCTTAAGACCCTAAGCCCTAAGTTCTTAAGACCCTAAACCCAAAGACCCTAAAAACCACATTTCTTAAAACCCTAACCCCCTAAAACCCTCGAACCCCGAAACCCCAAAATCCCACCACGCCTCCGTGAACGAATCGGGGCTTAGGGTGTATACTTACCCTAAACCCCTAACCCCTAACCCCTAAACCCTAAACCCTAAACCCTAAACCCTCATCCCTAAACCCTGAACCCTGAACCCTGAACCCTGAACCTAAACCCTAAACTCCAAACCCTAAACCTCAAACCCTAAACCCTAAACCCTAAACCCTAAACCCTAAACCCTAAACCCTAAACCCTAAACCCTAAACCCTTAAGGTGAAGGGTTCAAAGCGTTTAGGGGGCTTATCGTTTAGATCACACCCAGCAGCTGGTCAGCGGTTTAGGGTTTAGGGTTTAGGGTTTAGGGTTTAGGGTTTAGGGTTTAGGGTTCAGGGTTTAGGGTTTAGGGTTGCACTGTGGGATACCTCTTGCGCAGTTCCGTCCTCCCCCCCCCCCCCCAGGATTCGGGTTTCAGAGTTTATGTACTTGGAGGTTCATGGGTACTTACCCTAAGGGTCAGTGTACCTCATTATTTCTTTACTTGGGCCCCAAAGTCCCTATATAGGAGGTGCGTTAAGGCCCCTCATGTCCTCATGTATTCCGTATTTAAGTGCGTGGACCCTTAGAAGTTGTAACCCAATTATCAGTCCACTTGTAGCCTGCATATGGCACTTAGAGGGCTTCTAACTACAGTTATTATTCAATAACCCAATAATTGGGTTATGCGTACACCTGAACCTCCAAGTAGGGCTTTTGCAGTTTAGGGTTCAGGCTTTTGGGGCTCTAGGTGTTTCGGGGTAGGTCTCAAGAAGCCTAAACCCTAAACCCTAACCCTAAACCCTAACCCTAAACCCTAAACCCTAAACCCCGCCGAGGATCCTGTTCCCAGCCGCCTCTGCCTTCCGCGCCTACTTCCACAGCGTGGAAACGATGGGCCACATGGCCGCATTACAGTAAACTCCAGAAAGTTGGAACATGGCTTAAGGATGATTAGAGCTAGGATTCCCTTTGGTATACCTTTTGGGGTATAGGGAGAAGGATGTTCCAACTTTTTGGAGTTTACTGTAGAGGGTTCAGGGTTGGGGTTCAGGGTCCAGGTTTGAGGGCTTCCGCTTTGCTGTACCTAGAGAGGTTTATGCCAAAGGGCTACTACTACTACGACGACGACGACCACCACCACTACCACTACCACTACCACTACCACTACCACTACCACTACCACTACCACTACCACTACCACTACCACTACCACTACTACTACTACTACTACTACTACTACTACTACTACTACTACTACTACTACTACTACTACTACTACTACTACTACTACTACTACTACTACTACTACTACTACTACTACTACTACTACTACTACTACTACTACTACTACTACTACTACTACTACTACTACTACTACTACTACTACTACTACTACTACTACTACTACTACTACTACTGCTGCTACTACCACTACTCCCCCTAGTACTACTACTACTACTACTACTACTACTACTACTACGACGACGACAACGACGACCACTTCCACTACCACTACCACTAGTCGTACGACTACGACGACGACGACGACTACTACTACTGCTTCTGGGTCTATCTCAGGGGTCCCCTATTGTCGTAACCCCCATATATCAATACCTTACCAAAACATATGGGACCGGGAAGGACGGGCCAAGCTCGGCCTGCTTAGCTGTCGGGGCTTCTTCACACTTTGGTTTCGGGTTTAGGGTTTTCGGGTTCAGGGTTTAAGGCTTAGGGGTGGGGCTTAGGGTTTGGGGTTTAGGGGTGGGGGCTGGGGGTCGGGAGGCTATGAGTTTCCGGGCTTAGGGCTTGAAAGCACCTTGTGCAGAAAGTCTTCGTTGAGAAGCTGTCTGCACTGATCAGTCGCACGATTAATGCGGCATCTAGGGACGATTCATCTCCGCGTCCGGCTCCAACTTGGTGTCCGCGACTCTTAAGTGGACTAGCTTCCAAAGGTTTAGGGTTCAGGGTTTCCCTAAAACCTAGACCCTAAACCCTAAACCCTAGACATGGTTCCCGAACAGAGTAGCACAAAGACAGGCATGTCCTGAACTCTGAAGCCAGGAACTCTGAGCATGAGCATACTGCACTATTGTATCTTGTTATCGGTTCTTACATATACTGGAATATGTATATTATATGCATAGATAAACATATTTACTTTTATATACTGCAATGTGTATGTATGTATGTATATATATATTTATATTTATTTATTTATTTATTTATTTATTTATTTATTTATTTATTTATTTATTTATTTATTTATTTATTTATTTATTTATTTATTTATTTATTTATTTATTATATATGTATATCTTCCTATATGTTCTTGTAGTTCTTATACATTCTTACATGTTTTTGCAGAGGCCAGCAACTATTGGATTTTCGAGTCGGCAAGACGCAGCACCTCGGCACAAGAGTTTACCAGTTGGACTGTTGGGCTCCTCATTGCTTTCTGGCTAAGGGTTTAGGGTTTAGGGTTTAGGGTTTAGGGTTTAGGGTTTAGGGTTTAGGGTTTAGGGTTTAGGGTTTAGGGTTTAGGGTTTAGGGTGTGTCAGGGGAGGGCGCGCGCTCGGGTGTGAAACGCCCCGGGCCGCGCGCTCGCGTTGCCCGTCAACCCACCCCGGCCACCCAAACTATACTCTATATTAGGGTTTAGGGTTTATGGAATTTATTTTCTTGTGCTCTGATCCTTGCTTTGATGTTTTCAAAGTTGCGCTGTTTGGGTTTAAGCTGGGGTTGGGGGTAGCCTCGGCCCTTTTCGGTAGAGGCCCTTATTTTTTTGAAGGTCAGGGAAACCCTTTGTGCCTGCTCCTGGATTCCCCTTCTTTAAGGGCCTCAATTAAGCCTTTTGGTGGCTCTTGGGGCCTTTTGGGGGCTTCCTGGGGGCTTTCCTGGCCCTGCCAACTTGGTGGGTCTTGGGGTCTCTCGGGGCCTTGTTCGGACCTTCGGCGTGTCAGGGGCCGTAGAGGCTTTATTCATTTGAAGGTTAGGGAACCTATTAATTAATTTTTTTCGCCAATGAGTATTGCAGTCGCTAGGGTTTAAGCTGGGGTTCGGGGTAGCCTCGGCCCTTTTCGGGCCTTCGGCACGTTAGGGCCCGTAGAGGCCCTTATTTGCTTGAAGGGTTTTGCGGTGTTAGGGTTTAAGCTGGGGTTCGGGGTAGCCTCGGCCCTTTTCGGGCCTTCGGCACGTCAGGGCCCGTAGAGGCCTTGCTGATTTGGGGGCTTCCTGGGGCTTTCCTGGTCTTTTGGGGTGCAATGGAGGGGTGCCCAAAGCCATCGATTTCAGTACTAAAAAACAACATTTTTCATTGCGGGCAGGGGTGCCTCAAACCATCGTTTTCAATATTCAAAAATCGCATTTTCATTGTGGGCACGGACAAATCTTGTGGTCCCCCTTCCTTTTAAAAGGTGTTTTGAAGCCTTTTGGTGGCTCTTGGCGCCTGTTGGGGGCTTCCTGGGCGCCGGGAGCCCTTGGCCCGGAGGGCCCTTGGTCCGGGAGGGGGGGGCCCGAAAATCCAAAAATCACGAAATTGAGCAACCAGCCTGCCTGGACCCCTCGCCAGACGCTAAAGAAGGTGGTCTGGGTGCCGGCCATCCCTTAGCCGAGTACTGCCGTTGTCGTAAAAAAGGCCGATGTCCGTTGGCCTGTCCAGGACAGACGGTGAGGCTTAACCCTCACCTTTCCGTTTCTCTTTTCGCTTGGGCGCTCGGGCTGTAAGGCCCTCGGCCGAGCGTTCGGGGTCTGTCGCTCGACGGACGCGACCCCTCACTTAGTTTAGGGTTTAGGGTTATTGAGTAGTTCTCCAGTAGGTATCTTGTATCTCCCTGTACGCCCCCTGTAAGGGATTACAAAGGGACCCTCATCCTATTCAGGGCCTGTAAGGATTTAATAGTGAGGCAAACCCAATGAGGAAGTACACTAAGAGCCTTCAGGCAGGGATATATGGTGACTCTAAGTCAAGGTAGCTGTTAAAGACCTTAAACGAATAGCTAGCAAGACCTTTCAGGGAATGTTCTTGCTATGTAACTGTATTGTGATGTAACTTAGTTTGTCCCTCCTGAGCAAGAACCCAGTTTGTGGCGCTCCCGATTTCTAGGGCGCAGGGTTCAGGATTCAGGGTGCCATGCCGACCGATGTACATCGCCCGGGATAGCACAGACCCAAGAGAGGCCCTAAAGAAGCATGTTGCGGGTTGGTTCGGGGTATAGGCTTCCTAACCCTAAACCCTAAACCCTAAACCCTAAACCCCAAACCGGAGGTGGATGATCAGAAGTGAAGGAGGGCTAGGGGCTAGGGGGCGGGGGGGGGGGGGGGGGGGGGCTTCTTCCCTGAATTCACCCGGACGCTGTGGTGGGGTTTGAGGTTGGTAGGGTTTAGGGCTCCCCCTTTTCTGGCTTATGTCGCTTGAAGAAGTTCCAGGATTTTTGTAGGGTTTTTGAGGATGCCTGGGGCCTTAGGCCCCGGGAGTGTCGAGTTCTCATAACGGGTTCAGGGGTATAGGGTTATCAGCTTGTCTTAGGGTTGTAGGGTTTAAGGTTTTAGGGCTTCAGGGCTTTTAGTTTTTTTTTGATTGTAGGGTCTTTAGGGCTTTAGGGTTTTAGGGTCCTAGGGTCTTAGGGCTTTAGGGTCCAGTCAGTTTTTTTGAGGGGGGTTATGAGAAGGCGCCCTTCATTTTTCCCATGCCTAGCTTACGGGGACCTGCCCCTCTCTACTGCGCCCCCTTGGTTCCCCCATAATTCAGGCTATTTAGGGATAAATAAGCCTAATTAAGGCTGTTTATGGGGGGAACCTAGGGGGGTCGTAGCCCTAAACCCTAAACGCTATAAACCCTGGAAACCCTGAACCTTAAGCTCAAAGAATAGTATAGGGGCTAGTAGGGCAAACAGCAAGTGGAACTCCCCCCAGGTCTGTGGGGAAAGAGTGCCTGCTGCACACGAGACGCGCATGCCAATTTTTTTTTTTTTTTGGGGGGGGAGCTTAGCACAAGCAACCCAACAAAAATGCCTACCAATATACGGGGTTAGGGCTAACCCGAAACCCTAAACCCTAAACCCTAAAGCCTTCAGTCCTCTTTCCTACACAGGTGCTACTGCTGCAGCGTCGGCCACATCGACAAAGCGGGCAATCCCATTCCCCTTTGCGACCGCGCCTCGACTGAGCAGGGTTTAGGGTTTAGGGTTTAGGGTTTAGGGTTTAGGGTTTAGGGTTTAGGGTTTAGGGTTTAGGGTTTAGGGTTTAGGGTTTAGGGTTTAGGGTTTAGGGTTTAGGGTTTAGGGTTTAGGGTTTAGGGTTCAGGGTTCAGGGTTCAGGGTTTAGGGTTTAGGGTTTAGGGTCCACCCGGGGGCAAATGAACCCTAGGATTTGGGATGTTCCCCCTTATACGAACACTCAGTGCTTAATAGGGGTTATAGTACCCCCGATTATGATTCCGTTGAAGGACTGTTCACATAAGGGGAACATCCCAACCTAAGATCTTAGTAGCTGAGTAGGTAACCTTTAACCTTTTGGGGTATGTACAATCCTGCCAGAATTGACAGGTTAACCTTTTTGGGCCCAGGATACTCAGAAACTGGGAAATCGGGATATACGCCACAATTCTTCTTACCAGGGTGCATGGACCATAAACCCTTTCAGTGTTACATAGTTTGGTCCCCAAAGGTAGGGTTTAAGACCAGCAGCCAAGCGCCAGAAATGCAGAACTTGAACCTGCAAACCTCAAACGCGATCCACTAGGGTTTAGGGTTTAGGGTTTAGCGTTCAGGGTTTAGGGTTACATGCAACAACAACAGCCAAAAACAAGAGTCCTTTTCTGATCCAACCGACAGGCTACTGAAGACGGTACATGCTGCACTCAATTAGGACCGGGAGTAGGCCCTCTTTTCGAACTTTTTAGGTTTGGGTTCTCTTATAATCCCCTTCAAACCAAAACCCGGTTTGTCCCTGGGTTACTCCTGGGTCTAACATCTTGTGGACTGCTCAAGCCGACTGTCGAGCAACGGGCGCTTTGGGAGCAGCACGCCAAGACCGAAAAGCAGTCGGGGAGTGGGATCTAAACCCTAAACCCTAAACCCTGAACCCTAGACCCTAGACCCTAAACCCTAAACCCTAAACCCTAAACCCTAAACCCTAAACCCTAAACCCTAAACCCTAAACCCTAAACCCTAAACCCTAACCCTGAACCCTGAACCCTGAACCCTGAACCCTGAACCCTCAACCCTGAACCCTGAACCCTGAACCCTGAACCCTGAACCCTAAACCCTAAACCCTAACCCTAAACCCTAAACCCTAAACCCTAAACCCTAGCCGGAGTTAGCATCACGCCAACTTGTTGAGCAATGATGCTTGCGTCGTTTGGGTTTTGCTCAAACGTTTACAGGACGTGGCATGGAGCTCGTGCTTGAAATCATGGGCCCCAAAAATGATAGATCGACATCCAGCTTTACTTGGAAATGACATGACCCCGAAGCCAGCTTCATCGCCTCAGTGTGAGTACGATATTTTGGGGTTTAGGGTTTAGGGTTTAGGGTTTAGGGTTTAGGGTTTAGGGTTTAGGGTTTAGGGTTTAGGGTTTAGGGTTTAGGGTGAGTTGTGAGACATACCAAAAAAAGTAGTTTTGAGAGCATGGAGGATCGACACCATTCTAGCTCACCTTCGGCTTGTACTTGGAGGTGCATGGGTAGTTATAAGTGGGGGGTATCTATACTTCTAACCCCTAGTTAGGGTACTGAAACCCCCACTTATCACTACGCAGGAACCTTCAGTTTGTAGAGCGGCCATGGACATGGAGCTGGTGATAAGCTCCCCGCCAGTGAGCATGTCCGTGACGGTGGCTAGGATGCCCAGTAGTACCCTTATTCTCTTTTTGGTAGGTTTAGGTTCCCTTATAAACCGCTTTAAGCAAAAAAGGGGCACCCTTTTTCATCCTAGGTTACTGGGCAACCTAGGTGGAAGGCCTGAAGCACACCTTAACCGTGCACGAGGCGGCCTTGAAGCGAATACCCTACTTCAAGGAGAGGGGATTCCTATAATCTAGGCCCCCAAATTGTAGGATTCCCGTACAGTAAGGATCCCCATAAGGTGCCCCCTAATCTCGGAAACCGCCAGATACCCGATTTCAAGGAGTCTTCGTGGTGTGCTGGGAAGAAGGACTTGGACATTACTCTTCCAGCTGGGACTGGAATTGAAGCGATGAGGTGCTTGCTCGCTCGATGCTATGGGCTTCAGTTGCCCAGGCCACTTACTGTTGGTTTGCTTGGAATGTTCGAGTTTGGATCCAAACACACCCTTTAAGGGGTGATATAGCCCCCATTCCCTACAAACCAACAGTAAGGCCGCCGGTCACGCTTGCATGCCAGATGCTCTTGCTGTCGGAGTTCTTTCTGATGCATGAAGACCGAGTTGCAATTCTGGACCTCTTGAAGAGCACTCTTGTAAGCCCAAAGGACCTTGATGAGGCCTGCGAGTTTTTCAAGGAGAAAGAGGTGCCTCAAGCTTTGCAGCACATTCTGAGGAAAGCTGCTTCTTCTGTGGACTCCTTGGTGGTAGATGTTGCGCACTGGGGCGAGGCGTCTGTGAAAGCCATGCTCCAGACTTGCGTGGATAGCATCTCAACAATTCCTGAGGACCTTGACCCGGAGAAGCCGAAGAAGCCCTCATGTGCTTCAAGCCTCTACTATGAGAGCAATGGTCACCAAAAGGGTTGGGCTGACTTGCCTCCCGAGGAGAAGACGAAGTGGGAACGCGAAGTGGAGATGCTGCAGAAAAGCTTCCAGGATCGCGAGAAGTCTTGGCAAGAGCGTCGACAGATTCAAGCCAAGCACCTTGAGAAAGTGCTGGAGTTCTTTGATCGCCGAATTTCTCGAGGCTTGGTGAAGACCGATATTGCCATCTTGCTGAGCATGCTGGCAGGTTCTCCGCCAAGCAGGCTTCGAGCCTACTTTCTACGGGACGAGACAGTGAAAACAGGCAAACCTTCCTCCCCTGCAAACGCGGATGAGGAGTACCAATGGAAGTATTGGAACTACTCGCTGCAGCCTGGTTTCGAGTCTTTGGGCGCCGTGGCATCTGCCATGATTAAGGCTTGCCCGGACTTTTGGGCTGTCTTTGTCTTTGATCTTGTAGCAGGCCTTCCAACTTCAGCGAAGGCTCATAGCCGCAAGAATCATGATGCTGGGTGGTGCTTTGGGATAATTTTAAATTTCCCTTCTGAGAGAACCTGGTTCATGAATAATTTTCAAAGGGCGTTAAAGCACCCTAAACCCTAAACCCCAAAACCCTAAACCCGAAACCCTAAATCCTAAACCCTAAACCCTAAACCCTAAACCCTAAACCCTACACCCTAAACCCTCAGGATGGGAGCTTCACATTTACCACTGTTGGTGTTACACTCGACGGCGGCTTCTGGCAGCGCTTGGACAAGATGCTGGAAGCTGTGTTGGACCTTGGGGTGCCTAGGACGGGGTTTAGGGTTTAGGGTTTAGGGTTTAGGGTTTAGGGTTTAGGGTTTAGGGTTTAGGGTTTAGGGTTTAGGGTTTAGGGTTTAGGGTTTAGGGTTTCCCTGGGGTGCCTAGGACCCGGAGCAGGCCCTTGTTGGTTTAGGTTTTAGGGTTTAGGGTTTAGGGTTTAGGGCTTAGGGCTTAGGGGATAGGGCTTAGGGGATAGGGCTTAGGCTTTAGGGTTTAGGGTTTAGGGCTTTCCTTTTGTTTCAAGGTTGGGGTTCCCCTTATACCTCCCTGAAAACCAGAAACAAGTACCCTTTTTATTCCTATGTCACTCCTGGGTCTAGGTGCGCCTGTTGAAAGAAGGCACGTTGCAGCCTGTTCAGCTGATCACCGGTTTGGGAGCGCTTATCTTCTCGATTGAGGGCTATGAGTATGATGGCGTGGTGCCCTTCTGGTTAGGGTCTGCATTCGGGAGGGTTGCAGCTGCGCTGGATCTTGATGCCAGGGCACTCCTTCTTGACTCCCTGCTTGGTGCGCAGCTTCCTCAGTCTGTCGAGACATGCTGGGCACAGACAACTCAGAACAGCATGCATCCGCCCTCAGAGTTGCCACGCTTGAGTACTTTACGCAGGTCCATACCATTGAAGGACAGAGCGCCAGTGATAGAGCAGCTGATGCAAGAAGTGGAAGTGTTTGCGCTTTTCGCGGATGCAGGAAAAGAGCAAATCTGCCATCTCCTGATGCAAGGGCACGATGATCACGACTCATTTCTCTTTTGGGCCTCTTCTAGCATGCTACAAGCTATGAGTTTGGAGCTGCAAGTTTCATGTATCAACTGGCTTGGCGCCCATGTCATTGACCTAGTTCGGAACGATCATTTGGACAAGATCGATGAATGGCTTGATGCGTTCAAAGACTCACCGAATCTTGGCTGTCTTCCGGCTGGCTCCTAGGACTTCAACCTTTTGGGTTTGTTGTAGAAGCTACAACAAGGAGCCTAGAAGTCAAACTCTCAGGAGGGGTTCAGAAGTCAGCCAAGGAAACTGCTGCAGTCGGTAGCTGTGCTCTTGATGCCAATCTTCCCGCACATCTTTGCCGCCGATGAGTCTTGGTATGCCTATCTTCATGAGCTCGCATACCCCGACATCGCAGCAGAGTCGGGCGCCTTGCCTATAGCCAACAGTTGAAACTTTTGTGGGGATTTCCTCCTCTTCTTTGCAGGACTTTCTTTGCAGGAAGAATAGAGTTTAACCTTCCAAGAAATAAGCAATCTGTTTCCTTGGATATTGAGTTTAACCTTTGTCATTCCTTGGCTATTGGAGAAGCAAGCTACAATTCGCTTAAGAACCCCAAAAGAATACAAAATAATAGTCCCTATATTACTCGTACCCTTAATAAGGAAGAATATTCGTATTTCTTCGGGGTTCTTAAGCAAATAGCCGTAAGGAGCTGTGGCTCCGAACCCAAGAATACAAAATGATAATCCCTATATTACCCTTAATAAAGGAAGCAGATTCTTCTTCTTTCTGGTCTCTTCAGCAAGTACCCTAAACCCTAAACCCTAAACCCTAAACCCTAAACCCTAAACCCTAAACCCTAAACCCTAAACCCTAAACCCTAAACCCTGAACCAGCAAGGAGCTGTGGCATCGACCCAAGAAGAAGTGCAGCGGTCTGCAGCAGAATCCACGGAGCCCACCCAAGAGCCTGACCTCAAGCGATCCCGGCTCGAGTGACAAGCCAGCCCGCCGTTGACAAAAAAGGGCAGGCGTTACGAGAGTTTAGGGTTTAGGGTTTAGGGTTTAGGGTTTAGGGTTTAGGGTTTAGGGTTTAGGGTTTAGGGTTTAGGGTTTAGGGTGTAGGTGCCCACGCCAAATCCTTCTGCGTCGTGCAAGGAGAAGTCGTACTACGCTGCCTTCGCAACTGGTCGCCTGGCTGCAACTTGCAGCACTCCAGCGCGCAGATACCCCTAAACCCTAAACCCTAAACCCTAAACCCTAAACCCTAAACCCTAAACCCTAAACCCCTAAACCCTAAACCCCTAACCCCCTGAACCCAAGAGACCCTCTAGCTGCCTTCGCGAGTCCCTAGCACTACCGACCGCGCCAGTGCAACCTCAACTCAATCCCACGAGCCTCAGGGTTTAGGGTTTAGGGTTTGGGGTTTGGGGTTTGGGGTTTAGGGTTTAGGGCCAAACCCTGAACCCCAAGTCACCCACGTCTTGTCTCTATGCCTTTAAACATCCCCAAATTGACTGATGGGCTTCGGGAGCAGAGGCACTAAGCCTGCACACCGACTTAAGCATAAGAGTTTTACGGTTTAGGGTTAGGGTTTAGGGGGTTAGGGGCAAGGGGCAAGGGTTTAGGGTTTAGGGTTTAGGTTTTAGGGGTTAGGGGTTAGGGTTTAGAGTTTAGGGCTTAGGGCTTAGGGTTTAGGGCTACTTGCCCTAAACCCTGGGAGGCAAGACCCAAAATTGGGCTTGGAGAGCGGTTTGACGGGGCCTATTTAGGTTTGCTAGGATTTAGGGCTCGTGGTTTAGGGCTTCGGGTTCAGGGTTTCGGGTTTTTGGTCGAAAGAGTTCTGGCTCAGGGGTTTCATGAGTCGACCCTGGAGCCGACGCTTGAACCCTAAATCCAGCTATTTGGGGTCGATCTAGGGGTCCCTTATTTTCCTAAACCCCCAAATGAGAGCCCTATAGGAACGGTTAATGGTTGGTACACCCTAGTGGGTAGTATTGTGGTATAGGGTGTGCGACTCCCTTTTTCTGGGTTTCAAGTGCGCCTCGGGTTAGAGCCGGTAGCAGGCGCAGGTGCCGGCGTTCAGGTGCGCTAGCTGTTTGCTCGTTTCTCACTTCACTTTGGCGTAGACCCTAAGAACCCTAAGGCCCTAAGGCCCTAAGACCCTAAGACCCTAGGCCTAGGACCCTAGCACCCTAGCACCCTAGCACCCTGGACCCTAAGCCCACCTTAAACTCTAGACCATTTTGGCTGACAGAGCTTCGGGTGAGTTGCCCAAGCCCTGAACCTGAAACTTTGAGATCCGCAACCATACAGAAATCTTAACCCCTAAACCCTAAACCCAAACCCTAAAGCCCAAACCCTAAACCTTACCCGAAACCCTGAGCCCTAATCCTGCACCCTAAACCCTAAGCCCAAAAAAACCTGAAGCCCCAAACCCTAAACCCCGAACCCTGAACCCTCAACCCTAAACCTTGCCCTAAGCCCTAAGCCCTAAACCCCCAGCCCTAAACCCTAAGCCATGTAAACCCTGAACCCTCAACCCTAAACCCTGAACCCTGAACCCTCAACCCTCAACCCTAAACCTTACTATAAACCCTAAGCCCTAAGCCATGTCTATCCCCTGAACCCTCAGCCCTAAACTCTGAACCCAGCCTTTTCCGCCCTATGGGCCGTTGGTCTTTCGAGGTTCGGGAGCGAGGAGGTTTTCGAGGAAGCTGCAAAGTCGTGGCCTGGCCGGTTTGAGGTCGTCGGGCTGGGAGTTGGGGTATAGGGTTTAGGGCTAGGGTTTAGGGTTTGGGGTTTAGGGTTTAGGGCTAGGGGTTAGGGTTTAGGGTTTGGCTATAGGGTTTAGGGCTAGGGTTTTTTGGTTTCGGGTCTACAGGGTTAGGTAGATTCTGTACTAGTTGAGTGTGCAGGGCATGTGTTCCCGAACTGCGGTATAGAGAATAAGTGAAGCCCCTTGCCCTTGCAGTTTGCGCTTTTCTGGCGTTGGAGGTTCAGGGTCACAAGCCCTAAACCCTAATGTTGCACCCGGTTTAGTGTGGGGGGCCCCCCCCCCCCCCTCTGGACAGTCGAGGCGCGGATGGGATCCTGATAAGTTCAAAAGGGGCAGTGATGCCCGGCTATCTTTTTTAAAGGCGCGGCACGTGGAATTTTCTTACGGCGCCCGGACGATTTGTCTTTAAAAAGGGACTCCCAAACAGTCAGGGTGTCCTGAATAATTCGGCCAGTTTGTCTTTAAAGCGGGGGCCGATACTAAACCGGGTGCAACATGAAACTCTAAAGCCTAAACCCTAAACCCTAAACCCTAAACCCTAAACCCTAAACCCTAAACCCCCAGGATGCTTTCTGGAGCAATCTCTACGCAGTTGGGCGAGACGCTGATCCTTAGCCGAAGTTGGAGCGACAGTCGACTTAGGGCTAGGTCCCCCAGTAGTACCCGTTAGGGTTCAGGGTTTAGGGTACGTTTTGGGGTTTCCTTCTTTAAACCTGAATAATAAGAAAAAGGTGTCCCCTTGTCATTGAGGAGCTACTGGGGAACCTGGGGGGGGGGGGTGGGGCGTTAAGGGCTGATCGGGTGTGGAGCTTTGCGATGCCTTTTTTTGTTTTTTTTCGATGTAGGATTTCGGGTTTGGATGTTTTGCATTTCGGGTGTTTTAAGGTTTTGTTAGGGAAAGGGGTTTGGGGGGCTTCAAAGTTCAAAGGGTTTAGCACAGGGGCTTACCAGGGCCCATGCAAATGTCTACACATGGATTTCAGGGCTGAAGGTTTACGGATGAGGGGCGCGTGCGTTGAAATCGCTAGTT
Source organism: Symbiodinium natans (assembly GCA_905221605.1). Classification (NCBI taxonomy): domain Eukaryota; class Dinophyceae; order Suessiales; family Symbiodiniaceae; genus Symbiodinium; species Symbiodinium natans. The sequence continues at coordinate 84,508 of CAJNDS010002253.1, forward strand.
TGGGGATCTGAGTAGGCGTGTGGCTTGGGGCTACACACCTCCTTGCCAGTTTTGAGTTCAGGCAAGTCATCTGGTTTTAGGGTTGTTCGGTTGGGGTTTTGGGGACTTTTTGGAGGTTTTACGGGCGCCCTCATTACGCCCAAGGGAAATCCAGTTCAATGCATGTTGTTGAGTTCTCGATGTTCCTGCAAAGCCTGCGACGACCGAAAGCTGGCTCTTTTGCGTGTTGTGAGGGGGGGGGGAAGCTGATTCCCACCAAGCAGTACAGGCTGCTTGCCTCAAAGACACGGAAGCCCTGCCACCCAAACCCCTATGCACCGAGCCAAAAAATGGAACCCTAACCCCGGAAAATCCCTAAGCCCGAAACTCTAATCCCTAAACACCGCGTCCTATCAGGTTCCCGTATCGGTTGCTCCTGGTTGCCACCGCGCCGCTTCTGTGGGTTATGCTGGCCCCCTGGCAGGTGTCGGGTTTAGGGTTTAGGGTTGAGGGTTTGAGGTTTAGGGTTTAGGGTTTAGGGTTCAGAGGAGGACCAGAGTGGTGTCAAGGCTTGGGGTATCAGTAACCCTAAACCCTAAACCCTAAACCCTAAACCCTAAACCCTAAACCCTAAACCCTAAACCCTAAACCCTACAGGGAGGGGTGCAAGTAACTCAATCATCCCCAATATTCCCGAGAGCTCCCCGAGGCGCCATCAGCTGGCAAAGGTATAGGGTTTGGGGTTTAGGGTTTAGGGTTTAGGGTATAGGGTATAGGGTAAAGGGTTTAGGGTTTAGGGTTTAGGGTAGGTGTCATGCAGGTCATGGGGTCTTTTGGATGTTTTGGTGCAGGCCCCGTAGTTGGTTTACCCCCACCACACCCCACACCCGCCTCCCCTTCCTCCACCCACCCCACCCCCCATCTATGGCAGAATTCTCAGTATTCTTGCCATTGCTCCCCCTCCCAACACCCCCGCCCAGGCCCGAAATTGAACTCTGGAAATGTTGCCCGAAACTCTAAAATAAACAAGGATTTGGCTGTTGAGAACATCCTCTTCATGAAGCTGGGCCAGTGGTGGCTGCGCCTCAGGAGCAAAAGACCCTAGACCCCACCTCAAACCTCCAAATGCCCAACACCGATGCCTCGAGGCAGAGTGTTGGCTTTGAGGGCTTAGAGATCTCAAGGGTGGCTAAACCCTAAACCCCAAACCCTAAACCCTAAAAACCCGAGACGAAGAAGAGCCTTCCGAAGCAGATGGGGCCATAGCCCTCTGCTGCAATGGAGATGACACAGCTGAGCCCAAAATCGCAACCCTCCCCCCCCCCCCCCCCCCCCCACACAACAATCTTGGGGTTTCGGGTTTAAGTGCTTAGGACCTACTCTAGCATCGCAGAGGGTGCGGGGTTTCGGGTTTCAGAGCTGATGGGGGCGGGTGCAGCTCACCCAACCCCGCCGCCCGCAGCCCTCAAGCACAAACAATGGGACCCTGTCAAAACCTGCCCTGGAAAAGGAGGTCCAGAGAACGGGCTTGAGTGCCCGCAGGTCGTCTGCGTTCTTGGGCAGATTGTGTAGTACGGAGGAGCAGGTTCACCCTAAACCCTAAACCCTAAACCCTAAACCCTAAAGTCTTGTTCTGGGACCCAGAGACCCAGAGTAGGCCCTGATTCCCTTCTTGTTCGGGCTCAGGCTCCCTTATAAGCCCCTTCAAACCCAATAACGGCACCGTTTTTCCTCCTGGGCAACTCCCTAAACCCGCAACCGAACCCGAAACCCGAATTAAACCCCTAGGTTACTCTTGGGTCTCGTCACGTTTTCGGACCCTGAAAGCCAGCTAAGCCGAGAGGGATTAAGCCCAAGGTTCTGGCTCATTTCCGGGCTTGGCTGGTGGATGGGATCTTTTCCCACCTTCTTTGCGCCCCCTGGCGTATTTTTCGGGGAGGGTTAGGGTTTAGGCTTTAGGGTTTAGGCTGTAGGCTTTCGGCTTTAGGGTTTAGGGTTTAGGGTTTAGGGTTTAGGATTCTCTGCGCTTGGCTTGCAAATGGTTGGATTTAAAGGGCTCAGAAGTCTAGGTTTGTGAACGCCAAAATCAACCTCAAGCCCCCCTGAACCCCAACTTTTTCGGGGGGAGGGGGATCACCCAAATCAAATGGCCAAGGGAGACGCCGAAGGGAAGAAGCATTTAGAGTCCCTCAATCTCTAAATCCCAATGTATTAACCATCTCCCTGACCTCCGCAGATCCATGACTCTTTAGGGTTTAGGGTTTAGGGTTTAGGGTTTAGAGTTTAGGGTTTAGGTATTCGGGCTTAGGGTAGTTTCATGGGCACCTGGTATAGGCCCATGTACTCCTTATTTTCCCTATACAACCCAAGGGCCCAGTCATCAGAACTCTTTCAAGAGGGCAAGGGACCAGAAAAAGGGACCATGAAACTGCCCTTAGAACCCGAAACCCTGAGCCCTAAACCCTAAACCCGCCCTAAGCCCTAAACCCTAGCCCTAAACCCTAAACCCTTTGACTGCCTCTTGGGAATGAGAGGCCCTAAGAACCAATCTCTAAACACCGCACTTGAAGTTCGGACATCCGGCGGCCATCTGGGCGGTGCGGCGCTTTAGGGTTAAGGGTTTTCGGGTTCGGGCGTTTAGGGCTTTAGGGCTTTAGGGCTTTAGGGCTTTAGGGCTTAGGGCTGAAGGTTTAGGGTTTAGGGTTCGGCATGTTCGGTCCTGACTGCAATTTACCCAAGCACCGGTGTTCAGCGCCGGAGTCGATTGACCAAACATCGGTTCAACACCGGTCCAATTGACCGCAAATCGGTTCAACACCGGTGTCGGTTGAACAAATTGGTTCAGCATCTAATTCTGCAAATAAACAAACACTTGAACTTGAACCCCTAAACTTAACCTAAACCCTCAACCCTCAACCCTAAACCCCAAACCCTAAACCCTGAACCCTAAACCCCAAACCCTAAACCCTAACCCATGAAGCCTCATGAGCCCCACCTGCCCTCGAGGTCCTTCC
>CAJNDS010002253.1:92500-177407 GCA_905221605.1 Symbiodinium natans
AGGAGGAGGAGGAGGAGGAGGAGGAGGAGGAGTAGTAGTAGTAGTAGTCGTAGTCGTAGTCGTAGCAGTAGCAGTAGCAGTAGCAGTAGCAGTAGCAGTAGCAGTAGCAGCAGTTAGTAGTAGCATTGGCCGAGGGCCGCATCAGTCAGAGGGGAGTTTGTTAATCGTGTCAATTAGCCCTAGGCGAACGGAGACATGGGCAGTGCTTGCTGCAACCATAGGTAGGTCCAGCTCTAGGTTCGTTTGGGGTTTTGAGGGTTTGGGGGGCCGGATAGGGTTTGGGGTTTAGGGTTCGGTGTTTAGGGGTATGCCGTTTTATTCTGCAGCATGAGGGGCGGTTTAGGGTTTAGGGTTTATGGGGAGCCCGTGACCTACCGCTCACAAATTTGGATTTTTGTGGGGGTTGAGGGTTGTAGGGATTTGGGCTTGAGAGTTGCAAGGATTTAGGACCTAAGGCGTACAAGGTTTTGGATTCCCCTATCTACCACCCTTTTTTGCTTGATATAGTTCCCATAATATGTGCCTGAGTAGCCCCCATGCAGCCCAGAAGAGGGTTTGGGGTTTAGGGTTTAGGGTTTAGGGTTTTAGGGTTTAGGGTGGCGTTGGGGATTGAGGCCGGCGGGAGTGGGCTGCTTCTTGTCAAGCTACAGAGTTTTAACCCTAAACCGTTGCTGTAAACCCCGCAACCCCAAAACCCTACAAAAGAGTCTGGGCTACCCCTAAACCCTTAACCCTAGGCCCCAAACCCTAAGCTGTTTAGGACTGACGAGGCAAGGTTTTGTAAAACTTCTACCTTGGTAACATGGCATTTCTGAATGCTGAAAGCCCCACTTAGGGTTCAGGGTTTAGGGTTTAGGGTTTAGGGTTTAGGGTTTAGGGTTTAGGGTGTCGCCGAGGCACTTTGCACCACGCCGAAGGCGCGTCAGCCAACGCCGCACGCGTTCAGTTACAGCTCGTGAGCGGTCGCAAGGGCCCAATGTGCCCTGCGTTTTAATGGCTTGGTAGCCCAGTGGTACCCTTTACCCTTTTTGTTGGTTATGGGTTCCCTCAGAATAAAACAACCAACCCAAAAAGGGTGCCCTTATTTAAATCTGATTGCTGGGCTACCAAGATAGCTTCTACAGAATGGGGTACCCAAGAAGCATCTCAACCAGCAGAAGTAAGCGTTCTCAAGGCATACCGGGACCCAACGAAACCCTATGAACCCTTTAAGCCTGTATTCAAGTTGGACCCAAGGCGAGGAGAACTGCGGTGTAGGGGTAAGTTTAGGGCTTAGGGTTTACTGGTTAAGTTTAGGGTTTAGGGTTAAGTTTAGGGTTTATGGTTTAGGGTTAGATAGGGTTGCTGTTTGAGCGCCTTCGTCCTGCAGCTTAAGATTTAATTCATAGCTACCCTTCTAAGTTGCAGCCGAGTGAAGCATTCCCCAAAACCACCCCTCAACCCGACACACCTGTACACCCTCCGTCCGTCCCGAGCCCTTTCTGAAGCAAGGGTGGGGACGGGCAGAGTGCTGTGCCTCATCTTCACTGTCTTCTGGCTGGCTCGTATGACTTTAACATTTTTTGGGTTTTTGGTAGAAACTACAATAGGGAGCCTGCAAGTTAAGCTTTGAGGATGTCAGCCAAGAGATTTTTTGCCCCCGGGAGCTGTTGAGTCTCGCCTTCGTTCCCAGGAAAGCGGCGAAGGAAGTTTTCCATATCAGCTCCCGGGCTTAGGGTTTAGGGTTTAGGGTTAGGGCTTGGGGCTTCGGGTTTAGGGTTTAGGGTTTAGGCTTGTTCAGGTCATGAGGGTAGTTACATGGGCCCTGGATATGGTCCCTTAGGGTTTAGGGTTGAGGGTTTAGGGTTTAGGGTTTAGGGTTTAGGGTTTGGGGTTTGGGGTTTGGGGTTTAGCGTCTAGGGTTTGGGGTTTAGGGTTTAGGGTTTAGGGAGTTTAGAGTTTAGAGTACACTCCACACTTTTGGGATGAAACCCTGTGGAAGCTATGGGAGCACTACCCTGGCAAAAGAAAAAGTTCCACACATGAGCTTCCCCAACGAACACCAGTCGACTCGTCAGGATTTGTGTTCACCTGCAGCTCACAACGGAGGTATGACAGCCTAAACCCTGAACCCTAAACCCTAAACCTTAAACACAGGACGCCCTAAGCCCTAATCCCCCAGGGCCAGTCATCTTGTAGGGCCACCGTATACATCTTCCGCGGAGAAGCCCTAACCCTAAACCCTAAACCCTAAACCCTAAACCCTAAACCCTAAACCCTAAACCCTAAACCCTAAACCCTTGTGTTCCCGAAGGGGTCCATGTACCTTGTTGTATAAGGAGCTCCTTTTCGCATTTAGATCCCTAAGGGTTTAGGGTTTGAGGCTCAGGGTTTAGGGTTTAGGGGGGTAGCCCTAAGGGTCCATGGCCCTAAACCCTAAACCCTAAACCCTAAACCCTAAACCCTAAACCCTAAACCCTAATTATATACTTGGACCCCACAGTCTCTCAATAGGAAGTACTTGAAGGCCCAAGTATTCCCGATTTAGGAACATGGACCCTGAATTAGGGTTGCCGGCGCCTGAACTGAGGGCTCGGGGTTCAGGGTTTGTTTAGGGTTTAGGGTTTAGGGTTTAGGGTTTAGGGTTTAGGGTTCGGGTTTAGGGTTAAAGTAGGTGCGTCTTGTCGCAGCCTCTTGGAGATTGTTAGTCGCCATTCCTAGGCTTCACTGTTGAAAGTTGTCAGGAGGTTTATATCTTGCAGGGCCATGAAGGGTTTAGTGCCGCAGGGCCGTTTTGTGCAAGCGGGGTTTAGGGTTTGGGGTGTGCAGCAGGGTTTAGGGCTACGGGGCCATTTTGGACTTTTTTGGAGTTTGTTTACTGCAGGCACTAGGGTTGCAGGGCCATGTTGTGCGGTTTTTGGGGAGGTCTAGGGTTTAGGGTTTAGGGTTTAGGTTTAGGGTTTAGGGTTTAGGGTTTAGGGTTTAGCGTTTAGGGTTTAGGGTTTAGGGTTTAGGGTTCAGGCTTTAAGGGTTTACTGCTGGGCTTTGGGTTTTTAGGGCCATGTCGGTGGGCATAGGGGTGTGCCGAGTCGGCTCTCAGCAGACAGCGTAGCCATGGCCCTAAACCCTAAATCCTAAACCCGAAACCCTAAACCGTGTCCCTGTGGTCATCTTGGTAGCCCAGTGGTACCATACGGCTAAATTACTAGTCGTATCCCCTTATAGCCTCTTTATAAGTATACTATAATAACCTTCGAAACTCTATTTCTAATCATTCAGGTCCCTATATTTCCCTTTGCCTTTTTTTTTCGGTTCTGGGTTTCTTTGATAAAGTAGCCAAGCAAAAAAAGGGTTACTGGGCTACCAAGTCATCTCAGCCCAATGCACTTTCATACAGCTCGCAAGTTGCACCGGTCGGTGCCCCCACAGAAGTGGTGCATCACCAGATCTGAGCTAGAGGACTTTGTGGTGCTTTACTGTAACTTTAGATCCTTAGCCTTTTTGGGTTTATTGGGCTTCTGAAAAAAGGCAGCAACTATTTTTACTTATAGCTACCCTTCTGAGTGCAGCCAAGAGGAGTTCGTGCACATCGTCTACAGGGCCTGGCGTTCCGACACGATCCCCAGCAGTGAGCCCAACCTGAGGCACTGGGATCCCAAGCATGGGCCCAATCTCTATGATGTGAACACTTATGTGGTGAAGCCGATGACGCTGGCAGCCGGAGGTGTCTCCTATGCCTTGATGAAGCATCCTGAAGGTTTGGACTGCGAGGTCTTTGTCTCTCATTCTTGGCAGGGGGGTATCTTCCACCTAAGCTCCGGAATCCGCCTGGCGTGGCCTCAGCTGTATCTTGGGCATAGCATGTTTAAGGGTACTTGAACCCAGTAAGGAATATCAGTTTAGATTTTCAATACGATCCCAACCATGAACTAGGTATCGACTTCAGAACCTCTACTGCTGCCTCTTGTCCAACCCACAAAACTTGGATTTGGATGAATTCATTGGCGGGCGGTTGAGCGAGAGTGCCTTTGCCTTGGCGTTGCAGAAGGCGTCGCACTTACTGGTCGTCCCGAATCCTTCTGTCGGGGTATACTCAAGGCTCTGGTGTGTATTCGAGGCTTATCTTGGAGCCAAATGGAACAAAATCTATCTGTTACCCGTGGTGCCAGATCAAAAGGAGACCGGCAAATATTGGTTCAGGACAGTTGGCGTGCCCATGTGTGGCGCATTTGTAGCGGGAGCTCCAGTGACGCTGGTTCTTGAGCATGTCACTGGTGGACGTACCTCGGTAGCCCTTGGGACATTTTAGATTTCCCCTTAGGAGGATCATATTCCTAAACCCTAAGCCCTAAACCCTAAACCCTAAACCTGATTCAGAGATTGTTTCAGAGTCTTTTAAGGGCCATCCTAGGTACGGGCCTGTACAGCCGGCTGGAGTTGGCATACCGAGTACTTTCCTTGGCGACTGGGATGCCCAGTCGTGCCCTTGTTCCCTGTGTCGGGGGTTTAGGGTTAGGGTTTAGGGTTTAGCGTTTAGGGTTTAGGGTTTGGGGTTCAGGGTTTGGGGTTTAGGGTTTGGGGTTTAGGGTTTGGGGTTTAGGGTTTAGGGTTTAGGTTCTTCTAGACCCTCTGCAGACACAAACAGCAATAGAACACAAAACATGTTTCTCTTGCTGAGCCAAGGTGGTTCTCTTGATGGTTCTGCCTTATCGGCGCCACCCCCGGTCCTTACAGATGATGCGTTGGTTAACTTCCATGGGCTGTGCCTTCTTCCTTCTGGATGTATATTGGGGGTATCTCTCGATAGCAGAGCTTGGTGACAACTGGATCTGTGTGTTCTTTCACTATGGCTGGCTCTCGAACCTGGTTCCCATGAATGCCTTGGTCAGCGTTTGGCTTGTGATCTTAAAGTGCGAGAAGGCAGCGTTCGATCAGCAGAAGGAGATGATGCAATTCGATTCCCTGGGTGACGCACATTGCTCGAGTGCCACGGATGAGCAGCGAATTAGAGAAGCCATCGCCGGCTCCGAGAATGAAGTGGAGACTGTGATCGGTGTCCTTCTGGCTGCAGGTGCCTACACAGACAACTTGCGCTGCGCTTGGGACAACGGCTTGGACATTGAGATGGACGGCACGACTGACGTGAGGACTGGGGTCTTCTTCTCGATGTTTGCTTGGTCCGTGTCTGCCATGGACCTGCTATCAGATACCAGGTAGGCCCTTGGGACATTTTATGTCTTCCCTTGTTGGGCTGAAGAGGATCATATTCCTAAACCCTAAACCCTAAACCCTTAACCCTTAACCCTAAACCCTAAACCTTATTCAAACATATCTTTCAGAAGGTTTATATGAGTCATCCAAGGATACCTTTGTCGGCCACACGTCTCACCACCACTACTTCACGCTCCTCTGCATCCTGTACTCCGTCACTGTGCTGGTCATCCCCCTGTCGGTATGGCAGCTTGAGGCTTGGCAGCCCAGAGGTACCCCCTTTTGCCCTTGTGTTTGGGTTCAAGGTTCCCTTATAAAGCAAGCAACCCCAAATAAGGGGGGGGTGTTTAGGGTTTAGGGTTTAGGGTTTAGGGCTTAGGGTTTAGGAGGCCCTTATTCTAAAACGCCCAAGGAGAAGCAAGGGCCCGATTTCGCGGTCTTCGCCTTGAACGCCTGGGGCCTCTGCGGCATGTTCTCCTTGCAGATGCCCATTCTTCTCTGCCACCTTCAAGGGTACGATGAGGAGGGTTTAGGGCTTAGGGTTTGAGGGTTTAGGGTTTACAGTTTAGGGTTTAGGGTTTACGGTTTAGGGTTTAGGGTTTAGTGTTTACGGTTTAGGGTTTAGGGTTTAGGGTCCGGGTTTAGGGTTTAGGGTTTAGGGTGAGTTGGAAGTACATTCTCAGGTTCCATGGCACTTCGAATAACCCTCGCCCAACCCTCTACGCATGTATCTATTTCCACACATTTAGATACATACATATATATACACATACATATGTACCTATATATATATATATGTATGTACACGCAGAGTAGAAAAGGTAATTTTGGTAGGGCCTAAACCCGAAACCCTATCCTAAACCCTAAACCCTACACCCACCCGGAGGTAGAAAATGTGCCATTGCTGGATTATTTCAACCAGACCAGCCTCTCCGCTGTTAGTCCGACCTGGGTCGAAAGCGAAGGACTTAAGGGGAATAATGAGGGCCCACAATGAGGTTTAGGGTTTAGGGTTTAGGGTTTAGGGCTTATGACAACCCCCAAAATGTTGGGAAACCCCCTTGTGGTATGCATGTTTTACAGCCCAAGGTGAGTGGGTTAAGTGACTTTAATGGTAACCCCAAACGGGGTTGGAACATCAAAGGAATATACCTACCAGGTCAGATGAGTAAAATAGAGCCACAAATAGTAGGATGCCCTTACAGTAAGGACCCCAATAAGGTACCCTAATTTCGGAAACCCCTATATAACCTCTGTATACACCTGATGTTGTCCCTTGAAGGACTCAGCAGCCGGATTAGCTGCACTGTCCTCGTCAGCCGCTGTCTTTGCATGATCTTTGCCTGGGCTATTGTCTGGATCGGCATCGAGCGTTGGACCCGCCTCCGAATCTGGCTCAGCCGAAGTGGCCCAGAGGAGTGCAGCGTGTCAATACTGACTGCGGACAGCGACGACAGCGACTGCTTCGGGGACTGATCTCCGGAAGTTGCAATCTGATTGCCGGCATGAACAGGACCCGCTTCCCAGAATCTTGGGAGGATCCAAAAAGTAGATCCCCTTAAGGGTTCCTGAGAATGACCCAAGCGTAGTATAGGGTACAATTTGGGGGCTCTTCTTTTTGGATCCTCCAAGGGTCTGGGCTACAGGCACAGGACACCTGCCAGCTGTCGCCATCGCCAACAGCGAGACGAATGAGCACTTGCGCCACAAATTCAATGTGCACGATGTATGATCCTTGCCCCCCCACAATGGAAAAGCCATAGCCAGATGACTGCAATGGGGGTTGGGCTGGGGCGGGGGGTGGGACCCGGCACCGCTCATTTATCCAGTTACATGTAGTTCTGTATATATATACATATATTAAATATTCATATATTTTTCATAAATCAAGAATCCGAATATATCAATACATATATGTGTATATTGCAGGGGCCCAGGCAGCGGTCTGGGACGATTTTGGGGAAGGCTCTCTTTTGTTTTCATTTAGTTGTTTTTTGGGTTGAGCAATTTGGGCTTAGGGGTTCAGGCTTAAGGCCTTAGGGCTCCGGGCTGCCCTAAGAAGAAGAAGAAGGCTTCAGGCCTCCGGGCTGTTGATATCCAGCTTCATGGCAACTCGTCTTTCTTTCTCCGTCCTTTGCTTCTCTGCTGGCGGTGGGGGCCTCTGGGCCTTGGCGGTGCGTTTATGCGGTCTATAGAGTCGAAAAGTTTTAGGGTTTAGGGTTTAAGGGTTTAAGGGTTTAAGGGTTTAAGGGCTTAAGGGCTTAAGGGCTCAAGGGCTTAAGGGTGTAAGGGTTTAAGGGTTTAAGGGTTTAGAGTTTAGGGTTTAGGGTTTAGGGTTTAGCGCTGAGGCCTTGGAGCTCAGGTTTGGGCTCCGCTTGCTGCTCTTGCCTCTCTCTCTGACACGGCTTTTCCTTTCTGATATGGGGGTTTCCGAAATTATAGTATACGTTTTAGGGTTAGGGTTCAAGGTTTAAGGTTTAGGGTTTAGGGTACCTTAAGCTAGTGGGAGTTACCGGAATTAGGGGGTACCTTCCTGGGGTCCAAAAATTCGGGAATCCTACTATTTGGGGCTCTATTTCAGGAGTCCCCTATTTTCGTAAACCCTCATTTTGCACCTCGATGTTCTTCTAAGTTTCTCCAAGTCCTGTGCAAGCTCAAGACTAGCAACCCTAAACCCTAAACCCTAAACCCTAAACCCTAAACCCTAAACCCTAAACCGATCTTTGCTCATTGGGCTCCTGACAGTGCCATGATAGTTTGAGCAAGAAAGTACATACTGACGCTTTCTGCAGATACCGGCACGCCGCAGGACATGTGCTTCTAGAAAGCAGGACGTGCCCCATGCATGCTTACCCGATAGTTAACTGCTGATATTTCGGGTGACGTCAAAGCTCTGAACTCATTGAGCCTCAGTACTTTTTGTTGCGCGGAGAATCACGTGCAACCCTGTTGTTCTTTTCCTTGGCTGGTAGAGAATGACTTGTCCAGTAAAGCCGGCAGACTTCCACATATCTTCCTCACAAGCAGGTCCGCCAGCCATGTTCAAGCGTCCTGCTTTGCGTCGGCTGAACGAAGGCCCAGGGTGAACAGGGTTTAGGGGTTAGCGTTTCGGGTTTAGGGTTTAGGGTCTGCACCAAAAATGGCTCAAGAACGGTGCCGACGCGCCAAAAATGGTTCAAGAACAGTGCCGATTGCACCAAAAGGTGCTCAACAACGGGCAAGGTAAATGCACCAAAAAGTTTTACGGTGTAAACCTATAAGGATAGAGAAGGTTTCGGGTCTAGGGTTTAGAGTTTCGGGTTTAGGGTTTAGGGTTAAGATTCTAGGGTTTAGGGTTTGGGTGTTTTCGCAAGCCCGGCTTTGAATGGGAAGCTGGTGAGTTTAAGGCTCACGGAACATTCGGGAAAAAGAGCGGCCATTTGGGCCGCTGAGGCTCCGAGAGATGATAAGGCTAGGATTTAGGGTGAAGGATTTAGGGTTTAGGGCTGCGGTTCAGGGTTCAGGGTTTAGGGTTCGTGTCTAGGGCTTAGGTTGAGGGTTTAGGGTTTAGGGTTTAGGGCATCTCTAGCATGAAGACTTCCTTACATGCGTAGAGCCCTCGCCTCAGGACAAGGTGTTCCTCGATTCTGACCCCAAACTCTAAACCCTACACCTTAAACCGTAAACCCTAAGACCTAAACTTTTTTGGGGGAGCGGTGGGGTGGATGGAGCTGGTCAGGTTCTGGGTACGTTCTGGCCGAAACGTTTTCGCCGATTGTTAGGGATGGTAAAGAAAATGCAACTCCATGCTGCCGTTTCGGGGGGCCCCTGTGCCTCCTAGCCTATACCTACCTAAACCCCTAAACCCCTGAACCCCTGAACCCCTAAACCCCTAAACCCCTAAACCCCTGAACCCCTGAACCCCTAAACCTCTAAACACCTAAACCCGCCAAGACTTCCCAGAGACTTGTGGGGCCTCCCGGGTCTTTTGCCGCCCCCATCTCGTCCGGCAATAAATGGGCCTTTTGGGGCCTTTTTCGGGGGGCCCTTTGGCCTTTTGGGGCGTTTTGCGTTCAGGGTTGAGGGTTTAAAGCCTTTTGGGGCCCAGGGCCTTTGTTGGCCTTTTGGGGGCGTTTTGGGGCCTTTTCAAGGTCTCCCAGCAGTTTGGGGCGCCTCGCGGGCCTTTTCGGGTGTTGTTTCTTTTTTTTTTTGGAGGGGGGGCTGAGTTTCGTGCAGTGCCGACTTGTTTAGACAAATGGCCTTGCAATCAGGCTGGATGCTGTCAACGGCAGACAGAAGATTGTAAAATGAATTGAATTCTGGGTGTCTAGGAGCGCGTTTGGGCAGGAACTACAGAGATTTCAGTAACCTGAACATTTAGCCTACGCCGTTTTGTTTTGAGGCTTTTCTGGGGGGAGACTGGGTACAAATGACTCTGAAATTCAGGATGATGTCACACACGAATTCTATTGTTTTGTCTTAGGTGTAGGGTTCAGCACGACCACATAGGGATTCGAATTTAGAACGCCCACGACCATGCCCGTACAAGTGCACCCTCTCGTAGCACATACCTGAACCATGAGCTCTAAAGCCCGACACACCACCACTAAGAAAGCCCCCCAGGACCAGAAACTACACCCCCAAACCTAGAACCCAAACCCTAAGCCCTAAACCCTAAACCCCACCAGTGCTCAGTTCTGAGCCCGCTGAAATCCCCAAGTCTTCATAGCAACCTGCCTGTACATTGTTAAGAGTCATGGGGTTTAGGTTTTCGGGTTTGGGGTTAGGGTTTAGGGCTTGGGGTTCAGGGTTAGGGGGTTGGGAGGTCCCCCCCCCCCCTCCCCCTCCCCCCCCATCCCCCCTCCCCCCCGTTGTGTAGGGTCCCCCAAGCCCACAGGCAGAGAACCTGCCAGCACAGGACCAGCTCTCGACCACCAACGGTGCGAAGAATGAGTGCTTGAGACACAAACTGAAGTGGCACAGGCTGAAACTGAAGATCCTTGCCATGGATGGTTTTTTCGCTCCATAGGTAGAAGCGACCACACTGTAGAACCACGATGGTACCTTAGCTTGGGAGGAATCGCCGTAGCCAGGCGGCTGTAATGGGTGTCGGGCTGGGGTGGACATGGCACTGCTAATTTCTCCAGTTAGGTATGTGTATGTACATATATATGTATACATATACATGTGAATATATCAGTACGTATGTATATATATATATATTTATTTATTTATTTATATTTACATTTTCTTAAGAGAGAGAGGGAGGGAGGGAGGGAGAGAGAGAGAGAGAGAGAGCGAAAGTGACAGTGAGAGGAAGTGCAGGGGCCCTGGCAGCGGCTTGGGACGATTTTTGGGGGGAGCTCTCCTTGGCTCCTTCGTGGGCTTTAGGGTTTAGGGTTTAGGGTTTAGGGTTTAGGGTTTAGGGTTTAAGGGTTTAGGGTTTTAGTGCTTCGGGCTGTTTCTTTCCAGCTTCATGGTAGCTCGTCTTTCTTTCTACGTTCTCTGCTTCTTTGCTGGCGGTGGGGCCTCTAGGCCTTGGTAGGGTGTAGGGTTTAGGGTTTGGGGTTTAGGGTTTAGGGATTGAGGGCTAAAACTTCGGACCTTTTGACCTCAGGCTCGGGCTCTGCTTGCTGCCCTTGCCTTCGTCTCTTTGACGCTGCTTGTTCTTGCTTCTCTCTGAGTTTGAGAAGGGTTTCGTGGTTCTTTCGCGCTTTCTCCAAGTCCTGTGCAAACTCAAGGGTTTGGGGTTTCGGGTTTAGGGTTTCTAGGGGCTTACATAGGCTTCTATGGTGTTAGCCTTGCCTCCGATCTTTGCTCGTTTGGCTCCTGACAGTCTATGATAGTTTGAGCCAGAGAGTACACACGGTTTAGGGTGTAGAGATTAGGGTTTAGGGTTTCGGGTTTAGGGGACTGACTCCAGAACAGCCTCCAGGGTTTAGGGTGCAGGGTTCATGGTATAGAATGACTCGACAACAGCTTGATCCAGCACACAGCTACTGACGCTTTCTGCAGATACCGGCACGCCTCAGAACATGTGCTTCTAGAAAGCAGGACGTGGCCCATGCATGCTTACCCCTATAGGTAGTTAGTGACGAGTCTGAACTCACTGGGCTGCGTATTTGTTGCGTGAAGCATCAAGAGCCCCCCCTTTTCTTCTGCGGCTGGTAGAGTCATCCGCATCTCTTCCTCACAAGCAGGTCCGCCAGCCATGTTGAAGCGGCCTGCTCTGCGTCGAATGAACGAAGGCTCAGGGTGAAAGATAGTCATGGCCCGGTCTTGCCTTGAAGTTTCATTTGCCTGACTGTCAGGACATGTCCGTCGTGCTTCTGAGCATTGGTGGAGACTATCTGCGCTTGCTCCTTCGATCTTTGAACGACGCTTAGACCTAGATGTTGTAAGGCTGCTGCTGCCAGATTCACCCTATCCATTCGCCTTCCAGTCAAAGGTGCCAGCACCACGTGGAGTGAAGACATGACATGTTTACCCGTAACTGTATACCGTATACCCTACTTAAGCGATCCGGGTTTGATGCTGATACGCTTGGGGGAAACGCCAGGAATTATGTGCCAGGAAGCTGTGCTTTCACTTTACCAGGTTCCCACGACTCAGACAAGCTCAAGACCAAGCCGAAACACGCCTTCGTGAGGACCAGCCTGCCACCCTTCAAGCCAGCCAGGAAGTCGGAACCAGACCCTTCACCTGCACAAACTGCTGCCACCGTAAGTCTCCGACGGCGAGAAGCTCTCAATTTTACCGCAGCTGAGCAATTAGGGCAGTTGGGTGTTGGGCTGATGTCTAGCTGCTACCCTGTGGCATTAATTGCGATCTTGCAGGCATGGACTGTAAGGTCAGGCTCACCCAAAACCCTAAACCTCAAACCCTAAAGCCAAGCAGCCCTAGATTCTTGCGGCAGGAGTTTGGAGTTCCAAAGGTTTCGCCCGTAGCTGTTGTGACGCAACACTGCACCATGCGCCCACCAATTACTGCAAACAAGCAGAAGCACGACATTAGACCACCAACAGATCTTGCCGCTGGTGGCAATGCGATCGTGCACGCATGTTCTGCCAGGTCGCGTAACCGCAGCTTGCGCCAAGCGGCCCTTGGGGTTACCGATTTGCTCCGATAAGTTTTTCGATCAGGGTTATCCAGGGCAATCCTTAGCGCATAGCTTCTGTTTGGACATGTACGAAGCCTTCTTTCCAAACGAGCAGGAGTGCAAGATTCCGTAAACAGGTCGGCGCCGATTGCTTTTTTCTGCAAGGTTTTCGAACGCAACTGTGTTCATGCAAGATCATTGACATCCGGAGTCCATGGCGAGAATTGCAAGCCTCATCATCAATGCCCTTATTAGATTGACGTTGCATCAAAAACACCATGCATGACCTTGCGCGTCCTTGAAGTGTCAATGCTCTGAGCTTTGTCCGTTTGTCCATGCTTCTTGATCTCTGCTGGCCTGCGCGGAAGCTGCGACATGTTGTTGCTGTAGCTACCGCCAGCAGAGCCGTGAGCGCTTTCTGTGGCAGAGCAACCGATGAGGCTCGTGTGCTGCTTGACGTCGAAGTCGGCAAATTGATCATCGTCTTGCGATGCCTGCATCCGCCTCTTGGCCGCCGGTGTCGCTTTCCGTTCATCACTCATGCCACAGGGCTCCTAAACCCTAAGCCCTTATAAACCCTAAACCCTAAACCCTAAACCCCACTTTCATGTGCCGGTACAGCTCCGCATGAGGAAATGCCAGGAAAGACTGTTCTTGACACGCAGTTCTTGGCACGCATAGGTTTGGAGTTTGCGAATGGATCTGCGATTGGCAGGCTTTAGTGTACATGAACTCCAGCTGGCTGTGGCCTTCAGTGTAGAATCTGCTCCCATCACGAACTAGTGTGGGCAACGCCTTCGTGGCTGGAGCTGCCATTGCCAGGGCCACTCCCATCACTCTAAACCCTAAACCCTAAACCCTAAACCCTAAACCCTAAACCCTAAACCACTAATTAGCTTAAGTGTCCGCATGCACTGTCACTGCAGAGCTCGGGCTCATTGACACTGCATGCCCTTCGAGCGATGCCATACTGTGAGCTCCAACTTTGGTGTGCTTGGAGCAGCCAAACTTTGCAAGGCTGAGGCTATTGGCATGATGCCCATGTGCCAGGTGGCACACTTGTTCAGGACACCTGTGCTTGCGCGTTGCTCCGACGGCCGGAGCTGCCGTTGCCGAACACAAGGGCGTCTCTCAACGCAGCTTCTTGCTTGACTCGTTGGGCTTGACATGCTTGTCATGGGGTCCATACTGCGAGCTGCAGGTGCCGTGTGCCTAGCAGCAGCCTGCAATCGAAACGGTTGACGTCATGAGGCGCCAGCATGACAAGGTTTGCCCAGCTGCAGGACAGCTGCGCTTCATTGCTGTGCTGGCTCCAACGCCGAAGTTTCCTGTGCTTTCACGTGTCTCCTTTGTGCCACTGATGTTGTTTCCCACTGTTCGTCATCTTCGCCCATGCCTTCCATTGCCACGGCACTCCCAGATCAGCCAAGGAGCTCTTGAGAAAACTTGAACCCTTCTGGTGTAAAGTCTACAGCCCAGCGCCGCAGCAGCTGGCTTTAGAATTGTGGAACTTGCCGACCCCAACGGAAACCTGTTTTGGGGCATGCGCTCGTGGCTGCCGCAGCCATTCCTTTATTGCAAGGCCGGAGTTCGTTTCACATGTCTGCAGGCTTTTCAAAGGAAGGCTGGACTTGATGAGGTCCGTGCGTTGCTTGTGGTCCAATGTTTTGCAGGACGGCTGCAGTTGCTTGTTCCGTGGGCTATGGCCGTTGCACCGACGTGTCCTGCGTGCTCCGTTGCGCTTCGGTTCCCGTTAAAGGAGAGAAGTCCCTTCGAACCAGCAACGCAGTTCGCGGAAAAGACCTGCAGCTCTGCTCTTGCCTTTACAAGGAGTTGTAAGCCCTCACCCTAAAACCCTAAAACCCCAAACCCTAAACCCTAAACCCGAAACCCTAAACCCTAAACCCTGTGAAGGGGTTCGTTTCCAGACTCTGACGCCGAGTTGTGAGCTCCAGATGTGGTGTGCCTGGCGCTGCCATTCTCAGCCAGCGGCCTCACGCACCGCAAAATCTGGGCTTCCACGGGTTCAGGGTTTAGGGTTTAGGGTTTAGGGTTTAGGGCCCAGTCCGTCCACAATGGTGTCCTAAGTGCCCTCAGCCCTCCCCAACAGAGATATGACTCTGTAGCTGCCAGGCAGGCTCTCCTCGCAGACTTTGCGTTCTCTTCACTTGATCTGTGCCGTGAGCTCTCATACCCTGAGCCGTCCCCCTCTTTACTGATCGGTTTCCTGGAGGGGGGCATCAGGGGCCCGCAAACTTTGGGGGCTTGTCCGGAAACCGTGACATGTTCCTGAGAGCTTGGCCAGGCTAGAAGCGCTTCACGGTGAGATGAGCACCCATGGTCATGACAGCACAGGAGCCGGACAGACGTAGGTCACATCGCTTCGTGGTACCCCATGTGCCTTCGCACAACCCTTCGTGTAAGCAGCTGGTCACCAGTTGGCCAAGATACGGGGTTTCACGGAACATTTGGAGCCCCTTGCCCTTGAGGGTTTCGTGCAAACCCCCTCTTGGCAAAAGCTCTTCCTTTGGCCCCAGTTGAAGCTCTAAAAGCTTATCAGTTGCTTCAAAAAGTTGTAATTCGACATGAGAGGTGGGAATTTAAACGCCACATGTCGCTTCCTGCAAACAGAGCATGTTCCCTTTGAAGTCGACGTGCCAAAAGTGCTTCCTCTGTCTGCACAGCCCACATGAAGGGATTGGAGCATGGAAATGCACGTAATCGAATGCCATTCGAGCACTACATTCGCGTCACTGAGAGTGTCCGCGTGGGAAATAAAGCCAAGTCATTTTCAATGATGGCTGACACAGCTTAGGGGTTTAGGTTTAGGCCCGGGGTTTAGGGTTTAGGTGCTTCTGCAAGCATGCGCACACAGAGAAAGCCCTGCAATAGGTGGTCTGGATATGGGGCCCAGCGCGCGCCAATGAGCGGTTGGAGGGCTGCCGCCGTGAGAGTACAACCAAAGCCCTGGCGTGCAAAGCACATACAAGCGTCTTCTGCGGTGACCCTAAACCCTAAACCCTAAACCCTAAACCCTAAACCCTAAACCCTAAACCCTAAAAAAGACTCTGTGAAGGTGGCCCGGCCTCTCTTCACTGCTGCCCTTGGACGCAAATTTCAGCTCATGAAGGGAGCCCGGCCACCCCATTTCAGAGTCGTTTTTAGGGTTTAGGGTTTAGGGTTTAGGGTTTAGGGTTTAGGGCCGCAGCAGAGAGGTTCATGGGGTTTTAGGGTTTCGGGTTTAGGCTTTAAGGGTAGAAGCATCGGGTACTCACTTAGGAACTGGGCCGCGGCTCTTCTTGCAGCCTTCTTCGTGCCCGCGGATGCGCTTCAACCGGCCCGAAACGGCCTGACAGCCTACACCCCTAATAAGTCATTAAGGGTCCCTAAGCCCTCCAGCATTCCCCTGCTGCTGCAGAGGCTGCTCCTTTCCCGGAGCCTTAGTATTGCGACCTAGTGCCCGCCCGTTGCTGCAACTCGCCTGCATGCCACTCCTACCTTGCCTCCTGGTCTTGCCGCCCTTTCCGCCGTGTCCCACCTCTCACCTCTCCTGCCAACCGCCTTCCCCGTACGCCCGAACACGTGTTTTCTTGCATGTCCCGAACCGGCTCAGGGAACTTCACACTCCGGGCCTATAGCACTCTGCTGTCGCCAGTGGTGCCAGAAGTGGTTGCTTGAACAACTTGCAGTTAGTCCTTCCTATGATGGGCAACTGACACGCGCTTTGTTGCTTCTGCTTCGCAGCTCTACACGTGGAAGCGGGCTGCAGGTGCATTGGTCGCTTACTCTCAGTCGGCGTGCAAAGCGGTGACATTGTGCCGAAAGGGGCTCCAGAGTTGCTTTCTTATAAGATGTCGTTCCAGGGACTTGAGGCGCCGCAGGGTTTGGGAAGTCCTCCCGAAACCGTTGAAACCCTGCGCGACAGAGGCAAGCACATGTCGGTCTGTAGGGTTGGGCCTTGCGTGGGTCGGCTCCAGCTCCAGGTCGTCGGCGCAAGACACCGTAGTGGGAGGAGGCTTATGGGAGGGCTGTGAAATCAAGACGTATCAGCCTTGAGAAAGGTTGCGTTCACTAACTGCCATCGGTTTCCTGGTATACCTGAAAAGTCCCTGAGCCCAAGATTCGGCCTTGTCTTCTTTCCACACGGACACTGCCTGATGGACTGATTCAGTTGAATTGCAATGACAATGGAGTCAGCTGAGTCAGTCATATACTTCGTGATCATGTTGGGGAGGAGCGAATCCCAAAACAACCAGTGGGAACCAATTCAGCTGCTTTGCCCCTATAGCTTCACGGCTGCGTCGTCCGTGTATCGCGTTATGTTGCGGTGTCATCACCGAGTCTCCCGCCCAGAAGAATCGATGAGCATGATATCGCTACCTGGACTACCTCTGCGCTCTTGCATCTCTAGCTGAACTTCCATGTTGCTTCACTGAGGGCCAAGCACTTCCCTGCCTTGCATACACAATGCTTTCGGTTGAGGTCCAACTCCCACTCGATCCCTCGAAGGGTCACTTCGGAGGATTGCCCGCTTGAATGTGCGTACTCGGCGAATTGAGCTGAGTCCGCCACAGTTTCGGGCAACCGGCTGCCGGGCACTGCCCATCCCCCTCCACAGACAAGGGCAAGATTTAGGTGCACACCATCGATGCGGGAACTCACTACCCCACCATTCCTCAGCCTTCGCAGGCACGGCGAGAGGCCCCGGAGGCTGAGCGTACACGCTCCATCATCATGCTCAGTGGCGGGTTTGTTGTGGTATAACGCCTGGGATATCTGGCTTTGGCACGAGGAATGCGGGTGGCTTCGGACAGACCAATGGAACAAAAGGCTGGCCTGGAAAATCATGATAATGACCTAGAGATTACGATATGGATAATTCTTTTATATACGATTTTTTTTTTATTTTGGTGTCCGTATCACGTTGTATAGGCCATTTAGCCTAGACTTTTCCAGGCAAAACGATCTAACGTCGGTCGTGCAGATGATATGGATAATGAAATATTTGGGGTCTAGGATTGTTGGAATGGATATTGATATTTTGACTTATTATATTGTACAGAATTGGAAGTTTTTCAATCTCATGATTTATGACACTCTGAAATGAAAAGAAAGAGAATACATCTTTCATGAAGGAATTTCAAGATTTCGATTCGAATTTTTTTTATAATGCATGAGATTTATATTCGAAATATATTAATATATTCATTCTATTCGAGAAAATGAATTTAATTTATTAGGCGATTATTCTCAAAATTCACGATTAAAATAAAATTCTAGGATCTTATATTTTTGTATTGAAAAGACTCACTATTATCCCGAAATATATAGGAAAAAAATGATCTGGAATACAAATAAAATCTACCATTATAAATCGTGATTTGGATGATCTTAGGATCTTGATTTTAATTCTTAATTGAATCAATTCATCGGCGATAATTACTAAGCAATGGATGGATCAATACCGATATATTATCGAATACTACTCGATAAAATAATGTCTTGATTTTGTATTTGTCGGGGCATAAGTCTTGAGAGGGATTGGATACAAATTTCATTCCCAATCTATTTTACTTTGAAGCTAGAGGTAGCATGAAGAATTCCAATTGGTGCTTTTTGGGCGCAGAAGTCGCTTATACCGTCTTCTTTGCACTTTTGATTTCAATTGTTCAATTCTTCTTGAATATTGAGGCTCTGAATTGGTGCTTTTGGGCGCAGAAGTCGCTTGCACCAGTTTCACCCAAGTGGGAATTTCGAACAGAAACCTGGACTAATTGGAGCTTGTGGGAGTAAAAAATAATGATAATATTGAGGTTCGATTCGATGCTCGATTATTAATGAGCGTACTTTATCATTAGGTCATAATTGGAAATAAGATTCGTTCCAATATAAAGAAGCCCTCACGCAGAGCCCTTTTGAACCCGAAATCCAAAATCTTTGTTATGTTTCCGGGTTTTGGGAAGTTGTTGGGGTTTCGGATTTGAAGGTTGCATGGGTTATCGGATCCTGGCCATCGATATCGATGATAAGATCAATATATCCGTGATGAGGTTTCTCATCTGTTATCAAGCGGGCCATTAAGATCAAATAATTCTTCTGCAAGCTTCCAAAGGTCCCCCAAGATGCTCGACTAATTCGTCTCGTGGCTTTAGGTCAAAAAATTCCTATTGGGTTTAGGGTTTAGGGTTAGGGATCTGCCTGCCCACGCTTTAAGGTTAGTCACCCCCCCGAACCCACAAGAACAAAACCCTGGACCTGCTCGGAGGTTCATGGGCTGTTACGAGTGTGATTCTAAGCAGGGCAACTATATTTATAACCATGCTCAGTATATCCCTACTTATGACACCCCTAACCCCAAATACCCACAGAAGTATTTTATACAAGTGGGCTTTTATTCTGGGGTAGGGGGAGTAATGAAGGCGGAGTATGGGATCCTATGTGGGGGAGAGATTTTAATGTGCAAGGCCCCATTGAGAATTCTCCAAAGGCACCCCCGCAATACGATCGTAAAATGGCTTAGTGATTGTCACTAATTCGTTTCGGATTTTTAGGTCAATTATCATGAATTCAAGAATAATCTAGATTTATTTCGATAGAAGCCATGGAGCCAATAGCACAACGGACAAGTCGTGCACCTTTGATTCGAAAGGTCGTTTTTTCAAGTTCTTCTCAGGTTTTTCAAGATTTTCAGGTTCTTTTTTCAGGTTTTCAGGATTTTCAGGTTTTTTTTCAGGATACTTTCAGCTTTTCGTCAGCTTTCTTTCAGATTTGTTTCAAGTCCAAGCGCTTTCAGCTTATTTTCAAGTTTGTCTCAAATTGATTTCAAATTTTGTCAGATTTTCGTCAATTTTTTTGTTAGGTTATTTCGATTTTTCTTGAGATCTTTTTTCAAATTGATTTTAGATTTTTCAAATTTATTTCAGGATTGATTTTAGGAATGGATTCGGGGATCAGAATATTTCAGATATTTTATATATTTTGCGCTTATAGAAGCTCCAAGATATCGTATTCCCAATTCTGAGATTATCTCTATTCTTTCTAAATATGAGAGCCTTTATACTGACGATTCTTCAGATAACTTTTCTTTCTCGATATAAGAAGAATATAATATGGAGATATGTTCATTGGCAGTAATTGGAATATAGGAATACGTCCCTTATAAACAAATTCTTTCGACCATGAATGATAAAATGTATATAATCAAATAAATATTTCTTGAATACAATTCTTATAATATTCCCGGGATAAATACAAAATTTCAAAATGAGAGTGACAAGATTTCGCAATCTTTTGACTGGTCCCGCCGCCTACTTGCAGGAATGTTTCGCCTTGTTTTGGCTGGTCCCATAATATGAACCGGTCAATTTCGTGACGCCGCACCTGTCCGACTATTTTGTTGATCCAAGAAGCCTGAAATAGTTTCAAAGTGGTTTGATCATCCTCAGGTCGCGCGCCCTCTATCATATCAAATCCCAAAATGTATCCGGTCAATTTCATGATTTCATAATAATCCGAATAATTCATTATTCCACGAATTCTGAGATCGAACCTAAATCCTGATCCCTGAGAACGAACTACGAGAAAGAAGTGTAGATACAACATACTCGCTTGCACCGAACAGGTTTCAGGTTTCGAGACATTCATTTCATTCAAATCTTAAAAGCGAAAATATATAAAATTTTTTAAATCAGAGATCTCTCTCTTTCTCAAATATTCAAGAATCAAATGGCAAAATATCGAATATTTTTCTTCAATCGTTCTGAGGAAGAAAAAATTTTTCAAAATAAATGATGATATTTCGTATCTTTTTTGTTGGTCCTTCCACCTACTTATAGGAATATTTCGCCTTTTTTAGTTTGATCCAAGATCATAAACCGATGAATTTCGTGATGTCATAAGTTTCATTGATCCAAAAAATCTGAATTAATTTTAAAGAGACGTCCCCCTGTGATATCAAGCCACATAATATTGACCGGTCAATTTCGTGATTTCACAATTACCTGAATAATTCATTTTTCCACGAAATTCTGAATCAGACCATAAACTAATGAGAGTCCTCAAATTTATGGTTTTATGCCATCGGAATATGTTTTTTCTTTCGATGGTTTGTCTCATGTTTGATAGATACCTTTGGGAATCTTCGAATCTCTTTTCTCTCTCGTCTTTCTGGGATACCTCATAATTGGGGGTGGTGGCGGGTTTTTAAGCACGTCGAGGCGTCTTGGAGAGTTCGAAATTCTTCTTATGTATCTGGCTATGGGCTCCCTTTTAGTTGCTTGGACGCACATATCGCTTGGGCGAGGTGTTTCACTTAACGCAAATTTCTCGTATGGAGATGTCTAATTGGTGCTTTTGGGCGCAGAAGTCGCTTGCAACGCAAATTTCTCGTATGGAGATGTCTAATTGGTGTTTTTGGGCGTAGAAGTCGCTTGCACCGCTGGTCTACTAGAATTTGAGGACTATATTCTCGAATATCTGGAGATCATCATTGTGAGAAACGGCGCAAGAGACGTATGCTCCCAAAAGCACCAATTAAGCATGAATCCTCCATAGAAGTCGGAGGATACGATCCTGAGTATCCATCAGAATCTTCTTAGAGATCCTAATCCCCAAGCGACTTCTGCGCCCAAGAATACCAATTAGAAATCTCCATACGAGAAACTTGTGTTCGTGGAGAAAAGGGACATCTACAATAGATACTTTCGATAGAAAACACAAAGGGAAAGACGTAGGAAGCCAAGTCCCGGCAGCGTGCATTAAAAAGCCCACCACCACCCCCAATTACCGGCGGGACTCAGCCTCCAATCGAAGGCAGACGAGAAAACAAAGAATCGAAAGTAGCTCACCGAATGTGAGACATTCAAATTTCAGCCATTCCTCGACTGGGGAACGTTCAGATTCAGCGCCCAAGCAGAACATGTTGTCGGCCTTTCATGAGAATATTTCCTGCGGAGGGGTCATCCTGGCGAATCGCACACAATCCAATGCAACGTCCGATTAGGATGATCTGCGGATAAGCTCCCTTCAAATGAAACGTCACAAGGTGCACATGTGCAGAAAGGTCTCCACCCCATCAGGGCCGCATATGTGCCCGCACTGGAGCGTGCGATGAGCCTGAATTGTCGCCTGCAAGCCTCGTTGCAAATCAAAGCTCAATCGTCCAAGGCATTCATGTAATGAATCACCCCCCCTTCTCTTGTGTCGTTGGTCGACCAAAGAATAAATACTACTCAAGAGCGCATATCCTCCTTTTTCGAGCCCTCCTGTGCTCTCGAAAACGAGGGGTTCATAGTTCCGCATATCTTGTGGCACTAGGTACTTCTGCTTGGGTAGAGTCAGCCATCGAAGCCTGCTGATATGGAGATGTGACTGCAACATCGACGGCTATGCGAGGGAATTTGCGCCAAGAATTCTGGCGAACTCCAGGTGGAACAACCAATAGCGTATCAGCAGGTCGTGCCTGGGGATCATCAGACAACAATCCTGTGGGTTCCAATTTTGGCTGGAGGGCAGCCAAATTCGCGTAACGATGGATCGTATTTCGCAAGGAGTTATGAATACCGTATTTACTTCCTCGTCGGAGACATCTCGGTCTTTTTAGGATTGGGGAATTATGCCTAGTGGCAGAGCGAGCCATGGGGCGCCGACGTTGCTAGCAAGCAGCCGGCGCTGCGACCGGCTACATGGAAGGGTGCGACCCCCCCCCACCGCTGGTTCTTTTGGGTCTTGCTAGCGGTTTAGTGGGATTGGCTTTGCTGGTGGTTGACGAGATTCGGGCTTGGACATTAACATGCTGCCGGTAGAACTAGTCGTAATAGGGAGCTTCGATTGGTTGGGTTCCAAAGGTGGAACGCACATCGGGTCCTTCTGGGAATCTTCCTCGTGGGATATGCTGGGGTGTGGGGGTCACTTCATCACGCTGCTGATGGACTTGCTCCTCGCATTCAAAGATTTCAACGGGAGTGTCGGTCCTTACATAGGATTGGATGGGTTAGTGCCGCGAGCCTTTTCTATCTCCAATATGTACGCTCGTGTGCAGCGGCGATTGTCGGCAATCGGCAGTCTCCAATGAGTAGCCATCTGCGGATGGGAGGTTGCCTTGCGTTCCCGGGGGGATGATGGGGTAGGTGCTTATCTTGCCTTGATTCTCTCTACCGACGATTCGGACACTTTATTATCTATTATTGGATCCTTCGTTGGGGTCATGGAAGGGAATATGGATTCTTGGGGATCGCTATCGTTTTCAGAATCATCGATTGTCATTTGCCCCTTCAATGGTGTCGAATTCTCACTTTTGTTCTAGTTGGAGGTGGGCTTTGGAAGTCAACTGGCATTGTCGGACGACTGTTGTGGGCTTGTCTTTTATGGGCTTATCCTTGATTCCCTGGCGATGGACACGAGGGCAGCGTTTCTTGGAAACGTCCTCTGGGCGAATCGTGCGCCATGGAGGTCGATGAGGATGTCTCGATGGGCAGGGATATTTTGCTTCCAGGGATAGTCTGACACTGGTTGATGCTCAATTAGCCACACTCTTTGGGGAAGATGTTCCGGCTGCGGAGCTGTTACGTGAGCAACAGAAACCAGGACATCCGAGTGCATCTAGTGAAGGCATATGGTGTCCTGTGCACGGGTGTTCGCGCGCTCAGGGTCGGGTCGGGATTGGGTTTTCATCTCAGCAGGCTTTGCGGGCTCACGTTAACCTTCACTTGGCTGCCGAATTGCCAGGTTTACCGTCGGATGCATGGTTGACTGCGCACGCGTTGAAAAGGTGTAGGTACTGCGGCTTGAGTTTGTCCCAAAAAATCCGCGACGATGTGCACCCTAGATGTCGTGGTAAGCAATTCTCTTGTTCGGCTCCCCTGGTTGCAAGAGGACGAGACAGTTATAACGTTTCTCAACTCCACACTCTTCAAGACGTCTTCTTATGCAATGTGCTCACGAAGGAGTTCTTGCCTCTCTCCCTGGTGCCATTGATATGAGAGGAGTATGGCAAATTATTGAGTCGAGTGGTGCAGACTAATCGAAGTGATGCATGGGACATCCAATCTGATTGTGTGGAGAAACAGGCTTGCCGTGGTGCCTGGATTGAGTTCTTCATGTTTGGGAAGTGTGTACTGAGACAATCCACTAGAGGCCAGCGGCCCGCTCAAGCGTATCATTTCACTCACTCCTTGGTTGTTCGATGGAAAATGGGCGATCGAATAGGTTTATGGAAGGAATCTCTCGAAGCTGGTCAGCGTAGGAACAGAGCTCGCCGCGGGGCCCAATCTGAAGAACAACTCCAACGAGAGGTGGAGCGACTAGTTTCTTTAGGACGAGTGGGAGAAGCCGCTAATCGCTTGACATCGCCTGGCCTTGCTGCGGAGAACCCTCAGGTGCGTAGTAAGCTCCTTGCTAAATTCCCACCTGCCGTGGGTGAGCCAATCACCGATGAGGGGATCGGCCCTCCTCCTGAAATACCCTTGGAAGTCATACGCGAGGCCATCTTTAGTGGACGCCGCGGAGCTGGTCCAGGGCCCGATGGAATTCGGGGGGACTTTTTACGGGATATCATGGGCTTCGAATCTGACCAAGAACCAATTGGTAAGGTAATTCAGGCGTTCGTCCAACTTTTGGCTGACGGTAATGTTCCCACGTATCTTCGCCCCTTCCTTGGAGGAGGACGTTTGGTTGGGATAGGTAAGAAAGATCTTGCCGGAAATCCTATTTCGTTGGATTCTGACGCTAGGCCCATAGTGTTGGGATTGACTTGGCGAAAAGTCGTCTTCAAGGCCACACTTGCTTTGGATCGTAGGGGTATCCGCGAGCGACTTGGGGATCAGCAACTTGCCCTCACGAAGGCAGGCGCCGATGTTATGCTCCATGCTGCTAGAGCATGGGTGACCCGAAATCTTCAGAACAACAATGTTGTCCTCCTGCAAAAAGACGTCCGTAATGCTTTCAATGAGTTGACACCACAAGAATTCTTGCGAGATTGTCGCGACCACGCTCCCGCTTCAGCCCGGTTCGCACACTTCTGTTATGGAACCAGTAGTCACTTAACATATGCCCAATCGTTGGAAGCTTCCAATCGTGGGCAGCAGGGATGCCCCCTTATGGGACCTATGTTTTGTTTGACTAGAAAACGGTTCTCGGAACAGGCTCGCGCCAATTCCGGTAGGCCGGCTCCTGAATTCGAGGTGGAATTTGCGGATGATGCCTACAGTGGAGGCGATCTTCGGGATGTTCTGGCGGCCTTCAAAGCTGAGCTCCACTTAGCTGCGTCTTTCGGCCTCCATTTCGACTTGAGTAAATGCACTCTGTATCTTCTAGCCGGCGAGGCCTTCCGGGGAGATATTTCCGAATTTCAAGCGTTGGGAGTCCGGGCTGTTACTGGAGCTGATTTGGTCATCCTCAAAACGCCCGTCCATGGGACAGAGGAATTCCTTGATTCTTGCTTGCTGGGCAAGGAACGAGAGTTGCGGGAGCTTGCCGACGGCATTTCCCGGGTTCCAAAAAAGCATGTGGCGTTTCATCTCCTTCAACAATGCCTCTCGTATGGCAAAATTCAATATTGGACGCGCACCGCTCCACGTCGATTCCTCTATAGGCTATTGGAACTCCATAGCAATCTCCAACGAACTTGTCTCGAGGATGTCCTCGGAACTACGCTGACTGAAGCTCAGTGGGCCCAAGCTCGCTTGCCCGCAAAGAGAGGTGGTTTGGGACTTTTGTCTACGCGGTATGAAAAGGAGATGCGGGTGCTTCATCTTGCTGATCTCTCATTTCTCGTCTCTCGGAGACAAGTCCTCGAACATGTTCGACGCCTCCTTCCTTGGTACGATGCTCGTATGAGCCAACACGATGAACATACCTGCATCGAACACATCTCGCCTTTCTTTCCTTCATTTCGTGACGAGATTCGGGACTCTGAACGTAAGCTAGATCAGAAGACGATGATGGATGCTTTCTATCAACAATTGCACCATGAGTTAGTGAGTACGGGGACGTTGGGGACTCAGATCCGCCTTCGTGGAGTTGCTGCCCAAGGGGCATCCGCATGGGTTCAGACCATTCCTTCTTCAACTAAAGATACGATTTTCTCGAATGCTGCATTTTCTGATGGTGTAGGTCTGCGGCTGGGGGTATCGTTCTTTGCTGAGGGAGTTGCTTGTTCGTTCTGCGGTCAAGCAATGGATGAGTATGGTCATCACATTCTTGGATGTCTCCGACAAGGAAGTAAATACGGTATTCATAACTCCTTGAGAAATACGATCCATCGTTACGCGAATTTGGCTGCCCTCCAGCCACAATTGGAACCCACAGGACTGTTGTCTGATGATCCCCAGGCACGACCTGCTGATACGCTATTGGTTGTTCCACCTGGAGTTCGCCAGAATTCTTGGCGCAAATTCCCTCGCATAGCCGTCGATGTTGCTGTCACATCTCCATATCAGCAGGCTTCGATGGCTGACTCTACCCAAGCAGAAGTACCTAGTGCCACGAGATATGCGGAACGGAAACGACAGAATCAACTTCTGGCTAATAGATGCACTGCTGCGAATCTTGGATATGAACCCCTCGTTTTCGAGAGCACAGGAGGGCTCGAAAAAGGAGGATATGCGCTCTTGAGTAGTATTTGTTCTTTGGTCGACCAACGACACAAGAGAAGGGGGGGTGATTCACTACATGAATGCCTTGGACGATTGAGCTTTGATTTGCAACGAGGCTTGCAGGCGGCAATTCAGGCTCATCGCACGCTCCAGTGCGGGCACATATGCGGCCCTGATGGGGTGGAGACCTTTCTGCACATGTGCACCTTGTGACGTATCATTTGAAGGGAGCTTATCCGCCGATCATCCTAATCGGACGTTGCATTGGATTGTGTGCGACTCGCCAGGATGACCCCTCCGCAGGAAATATTCTCATGAAAGGCCGACAACATGTTCTGCTTGGGCGCTGAATCTGAACGTTCCTCAATCGAGAACGGTTGGAAATTTGAATGTCTCACATTCGGCGAGTTACTTTCGATTCTTTGTTTTCTCGTCTGCCTTCGATTGGAAGCTGAGTCCCGCCGGAAATTGGGGGTGGTGGTGGGCTTTTTAATGCACGCCGCCGGGACTTGGCTTCCCACGTCTTTCCCTTTGTGTTTTCTATCGAAAGTATCTATTATAGATGTCCCTTTTCTCCACGAACACAAGTTTCTCGTATGGAGATTTCTAATTGGTATTCTTGGGCGCAGAAGTCGCTTGGGGATACCTGAGAATCTACAATTTTTTCAATCGGACGATTTTATCGAACATATCAGACGTAGGGGCCAAAAAAAAAAAACTTTTCTTGCGGGAGGTGTTTTTTCTAACCTGGCCTGGGGTCCCCTAGAGGCCTCCTTGGACCCTCTAGAAGGCCTCCCGACAGCGGCCTGTCTGCTGGACCAGGGGCGTTTTAACGGGTTTTTTGTGTCTCTGTCCTGGGAGGCCCCTAGGAGGCCCCTGAGGTAACCTGGGAGGCCCCTGGGAGGCCCCGGGAGGTGCCTGAAAGGCCCTGAAAGGTTTTTAGGAAGCTGGGAGGCCCGTTTGAGAACCCTGAGACCTCCTGGAAGGGTTCTTGGAGGTTGAAAGCCCTCAAGGCTCTCTGAAGTTTTGGAGCCAAATTCTGGGAGGCCCCTGCGCAAAACCTGAATTTTTCTTCTAGACACACACCGGCATAGAGAATAGAAACAATGAGAAGGCCCTCCGGCCGAAGACGTCCCCCAGCGCAAAACCTGATTTTCCTGCAAGTTTCCAGACGTGACTTTCACAAGGCACCTTTCAACAGGTCTTTCGCCACGCAGCCTTGACATGCCGCTGAATTTTTCTATCGCAAACTTCTAGACACACACCGGCATAGGATTAGAAACGATGAGAAGGCCCTCCGGCCGAAGACGTCCCCCTGCGCAAAACCTGATTTTCTCCTGCAAATTTCTAAAGAATACAAACAATGAGAAGGCTCTCCGGCCGAAGACGTCCCCCAGCGCAAAACCTGAATTTTTCTATCGCAAATTTCTAGAGACACACCGGCATAGAGAATAGAAACAATGAGAAGGCCATCCGGCCGAAGACGTCCCCCAGCGCAAAACCTGTTTTTTTGCTACAAGTTTCTTGACGTGACTTTCACAAGGCACCCTTCTAGCAACAGGTCTTTCGCCAAGCAGCCTTGACATTCCGGCATAGCCTTCCGGCCGAAGACGTCCCCCAGCGCAAAACCTGAGTTTTTCTCTCGCAAACTTCTAGACACACACCGGCATAGAGAATAGACACAATGAGAAGGCCCTTTGGCCGAAGACGTCCCCCTGCGCAAAACCTGAATTTTCTCTCGCAAGCTTTTAGACATACCTTTCACAAGGCATCTTCCTAGCAGCAAGTCTTTCGCCATGCAGCCTTGACACTCCAGCATAGGGAACAGAAACAATGAGAAGGCCCTCCGGCCGAAGACGTCCCCCTGCGCAAAACCTGAATTTTCTCCCGCAAGCTTCAGGCATGACTTCCATAAGGCTCCTTTCTAGCAACAGGAGGTTCTATTTCCAAGGCAGCTTCTTAGATGTTACCATGCAGCAAGGCATCTTTATAGCAAATTTCGTAATATCAAGACACATATTGGATACTGGTCCGAAGTACAGCATTGAGTGCAGAAGTGTTTGAATGTGGGCTGGCTTTAATTCGGCTGGCTCTGGTTTGTTTCGCTGCAAGTAGTGTTTGGGTGGCCTTGGGGTGGGCATGTCTACACACAACTGCGTACAGCTGACCCGTGCTACACCCTAAACCCTAAACCCTAAACCCTAAACCCTAAACCCTAAACCCTAAACCCTAAACCCTAAACCCTAAACCCTAAACCCTAAACCCTAAACCCTAAACCCTAAACCCTAAACCCTAAACCCTAAACCCTAAACTAAACCCTCCCGCAATCGTAAATGAAAACCTGAAAAAGACTTCGCTTCAACAACAAAACCCACATAACTTACGACGTAAAGTTCTACGAGTCCCTGGCCGACGAGTAAGGCGCCCAGAGCGAAACCTTTACCTGAAAGCTCTTCGAAACTTCGAGCCCGACGAGGCTTGTGCAGCCCAGTGCAAGCCTGTCACATGGATCCTTGGGTGATTTGAGTGCGACTTTGAGGTTACTCAGAAGTTTATTGAAATACTCGGGGGGAACGTTTCGGTATCGAGCGTTGGCGTACTACTTACACAGCTCTCGACTTTGGGGAAGTGCACTGTTCACTTATCCTGTGTCCAGGTATGACCTTGGATTCGTCGCGGAGCGATGTGAAGACCGAAGGCTGTTGTTCGAGCACCGACCATTGGCCCGCGGACGTGCTTGTGGATTGTGGACTATCATCCGCAGGCTTCGACCTTATTGAAGGCGTGCTTTCAGTTATGTTTTCACTTCTGTGCGCCGCATTCGCAGATCGGATGAATCCGTCGTTGGAGTAGACGAAGGCAAGACCCTGTGGAGCATGATGCGAGCATCTGCTACAACGTTCCTTGCGACTCTGAATCAGGCTTTGCCAGCCGTGCTGAGCGCGTAGGAACATTTGTTGGATCTCATCTCACATCTGTCCAATGCTTCTGTACAGTGTTTGGAGCAGTGCGAAGTGAACGGGCAAGAAAAAATCTTCAACGACATGCGTTAGGCTTGTATATCATGAACTATTCTTGCACATGCTATCAGGCGAAGCTCCTGCACTTCATGCGCAATGCTGCGTTTGAACCGTGCGAAACGAAAAGCTCCTTTTCCGCCCGCGCACCGACGTTTCGTTAATGTC
The DNA here is from genome assembly GCA_905221605.1 of Symbiodinium natans. Taxonomy (NCBI): domain Eukaryota; class Dinophyceae; order Suessiales; family Symbiodiniaceae; genus Symbiodinium; species Symbiodinium natans. The sequence continues at coordinate 121,546 of CAJNDS010002253.1, forward strand.
GTTTTATATATGCGTTATGGGTTACTGCATCCCGCATTCGGGTTCGTGGGTCCTATCAGGTTTCAGCCCATTAAGGATTTTGACCCTAAATTAAAGGGTTTGGACCCTAACTTAAGGGTTTCGGACCTTAAATTAAGGATTTAGAGCCCTTAGAATTTAGGGTCTTGGTCCCGAAATTAAGGATTTTAACCCTAAATTAAGGGTGTGGACCCTAAATTAAGGCGCCCGAATTAAGGATTTTGACCCTAAATTACAGGGTTTGGACCCTAGGTTTCGGACCTTCAATTAAGGATTTGGAGCCCTTAAAATTAAGGGTTTTGGTCCCTACATTAAGGATTTTAACCCTAAATTAAGGGTTTGGACACTAAAGTAGCCCCTCCTCCCCCCCCGATTCCAGGGCATTCTAAAATTGAGGCTTTGGACCCTAAATGAAGGGTTGGGGCCTGAAATTGAGGGTTTGAAATGTGCTCCCCTCTTGGTAGGGGGGTTGGGGGGTAGATAGCCCCCTTTGCTAGGGGGGTTGGGGGGTAGATATGACTCATATGACCCTAAACCCGGCCAAGGTTTGTAATCTGGGTTGGGAGGGTGGGACTTCGGCTCCTGCGCCGACCCCCCTTCCATTTATGGGGGGGGTCTAGGCGCACTCACATGGCAAACCCTAAACCCTAAACCCTAAACCCTAAACCCTAAACCCTAAACCTTATACCCTAAACCCTAAACCCTAAACCCTAAACCCTAAACCCTAAACCCTAAACCCTAAACCCTAAACCCTTAACCCTTAAACCCTAAACCCTAAACCCCTAAACCCTAAACCCTAAATCCGAACTCCTCGTACCAGGCTATGCCACCCAAGCTGAGACAATGCCCGCCGCCGTCATATTTGACATGTACCTATGGATGGAACTGCTTCTCCAAACTGCACGAAAGTAAACTTCGAATTCGGTGCAGGTAGGCGGGTTTAGGGGGCGGGATTGTTGGGGCGCTTGGGGCTTCGGAACTGGGAAGGGTTTAGGGTTTGGGTACACAAAAAGGGCCCATAGTTTAGATCAACCCCATTCTCGATCTTCACCTGCTCAGTGGCAGGGTTGGTTTAATGGTTTACGGATTTTGGGTGCTGGGTTTTGGGTTTACGGATTTGGGGTCAATGTTGAGTATTATTTGGGGTTCATATAAGGGGTCCCTTATCCCCCTTCACCCCCCAACAAGCCTTAAGATCCTACACTGCCACGTTTAGAGAGACCAAAAGACCTCGACGCAGGGGCCAAAAAGTGCAGCGGACCCTGCAAGATCCCCAGATACAAAATCCACAACAGACCAACATGTACTTCCTATAACACTGCAAATGAAGCAGGAGAACCCAGAAACACTGCTATACAACCCCACCTGCACTCACATCTTTTGTCGAGCATTTGGCTGTGCTTGACGGACGTCAGCAATATAGGACGTCAGAAAGATCGGAGCGCGTGTCTGCACTGGCGTTCTTTAACAACAGCGTGAGCTGCTGCTCTGCTTCTGCGTAGCTTCGTCCAGGATCGTCATCAGCTCGCCAAAGGAGCTTCAGGTCGTTGATCAACCACTTTGGACATGATGTCTGACCAAGTAGGACTCTGACCAGCAGTGACACCCACTTCTGACGCTGAGGCTTCTCCAGTGCACGCAAAACACATGAAAGATTGCCTGAGCACTGCTGTACCTTCGTGGAGGCCTCTTCGCTGATTTCGGCGGACTCTGTCAGGAGGTTCTCCATTAGGCCAAGCATGGCTTCCGCAATCACTTGCTGCACACAATGCAGCCCACCTGCCGCATAGTTGTGGACAATGTGGTGCGCGGATGTCCTCACGGATTCATCCACGTCCGAGCAGCGCCCCAGCAAGTCTCGAAGGTTTGCGAAGACAATGCGGCGGGCATCACTTTCTGCGAAGTGGGTCCATTTTGCCTTCGCAAGACACATGCACCACCACCGACCTGAGATTGAAAAAGAACCGATGCCTTTCACCAAACAGACCTGCTTTGTGTGGCACATGCAAAAAGAACACATCAGATCAAGAGGCACTCAAAGTACTTCACCTCCTCGGCGTCAGCTTCACGGCCAGCGGCATCGAAGGCATCAGGGTCTCGAACGGCAAGGCTCAATTTGTCAGAAAAATCGAGAATCGACTCGGACCTGCGAAGCAAAAGCCGTGGTGAATGACTCCCATGCATGTCAACATGCAGCCAGCGGATGCGTAGAAGATGCTAGGACTCACCCGGGCCTATCGAGCCTACCCATTTCCTCCACGTGATGTATCAAGACCTTAGGCGGCGGAAGGCACATCCTAGCCTTCCCAGAGCAGCATCTCACGACATTGTGTGGGCCAAAGCAGATGCACAAAGCTTCCTGCCCTAGGGCTCGCGGTCTGCCGGGATGTCAGGCGCCACGCCAGAAGGTCATCCACCTTGGGGCACATGCAGGCGCTTCTTCCTGAGGGGAAACTCTGTATAGGAACATCATTGCAGACACCGCGAATTCAGGCGAGGTGCGGTTAGGTACTGCAACAGACTGGGCCTCACGATTTGCTCGCTACCAGTAGCTGGACTATCTGGACTTGCACAGAGGTTGCTGCAGGTGCCCTGGCTCAGAGCTGTAGGCCAAGCGGCAAAATGAGGCATGACGGGTTCAGAATCTCGGCATCCGATGCCCCACACGCGCTCTCACTCAACTCCTGCAGCTGGGGGGCAGAAGCTGCAAACAAAGTCGCGGTGCACAAAGCTTAGGCATAATGGGCATCAGGATTTGTGGAGGCAGGGACATCCGCGGCCGTAACCGGCCTCCGCCAACGCTGGAGCTCCAGATCTGGGCCAATGCAGCATCACATGGTGTGGCCAACACGACGTCTTGCTGCCTTCCCTTCTCAGTCTTGCTACAATCACATGTACTTTCCTGCAAGCCTCTCAGCATCCAAGAGCTCGCTCAGCTGGCTGGAGAGCTTGCTTAGCCTGAGAAGAGAACACTTTTGCACATGGCAAGAATGGCAAGACGCGGCAGCTCCTCTTCCAAATCCAGGCAGCTGCTGCGCGAGCCGTTCATTTGCTGTCTCCAGCGCTGCAACAGAATCCATGAGCTTCTTGTTTTCGGTCACAACTTGGAGGCAATGCTGATGATGCAGCCCCGCTTCTTCTCTTGCTTGGTCTCGCTGCTGGTAGGCCTCCTTGCACCTCAGCCAACTCGCAGTGCTGCCAGGGCGTCTGGTCACTTCAACGCAAGGCTTACTCGGGCTGCTAGACTTGCGGAGGGCGCATTCCAGCCGTCTTGCACTTGGCCGTCTCAACCCGCAACATCCCGAAGGCATTTCGTGGCATTAGCCGTCATGAGGAGGCCCTATAGGCCACATTGGGCAGCAAGAGGTATTGGGTGGAACTAGATGGCAGGGTGTGGTCGCAGATTCCGACAGTACGCAAGATTGCATTGGCAAGCGGCTGCTGCTCCAGCCTTCCCTTCTCAGATTCCAGGGCTGACGCCAGCACCGTCAACTCGTCGTTTCTGGCCTCGATGCTTTGCAGCTGTTGCCAGTGCAGCTCCACCTGCACCGTTGCTAGGTCCCATTGCTGGCATGCATCTTTGTACCTGCAGTCGACTCGCGGCACTGCTTGCCCGTGGTGTCGGCATCTGGGAAGCTTTTAAGCCTAGCCGCCATGTTGGTAAATGCTGGCAGATGCAGGTAAGCAACCTCCTCTGCAGCTTCTCGATACTGCAGCGAGCGCCGCTGCAGGCCTCGCGCTCCTGCTCCAACTCTTCTTGGAGAGCGCGGCGCCTGGGCTGCCCCTGTTCACCGAACTGAAGGCGATCGGGCGACACATTCAGTTTAAAGTGGTTGACAACTCTTCTGGAAGGGCATCCGGGCCATTGCGGACCCGCCTTCCTCTTCCTGAAGGCGGGGGGGGGGGGGGGGCAGACATACAGTAGCGATGTACAGCAATGGGACCAGGCCCACGCCAGCAAAACCACACAAAACCACACCAACAGATTTGCACCTAATTTGCATTAATATAATATGCGAAGGCCGAAGAGGGTGCCAAGGTACCGGCGAGCCCTCACCCCGGCCCTACCTGCTACCTACCTAACGCCTCTATCGGATCACACAAGAAGCACGGGATCACCATGAGGCTGGCAAGTCACTGTATGAGCTCACTCATTAGGTACTCCTTTGACTCAAATAGCTCGTCATCACGCTGGCAAAGCCTCAGCTCAGCTGGTTTCGGTCTGCAGGCCATGCTATGCCGAGCCTGCTACGTACCCGAGAGCAAAAGTCTCTTCACAGTGTGCCCCTGGCACTTGCAAAACGTGGGGGTATTACGGGACTGTGAAACCCCACAATCTTCGAGGCAAGATCGCCTCACAAACAACTAGCTATCTGAAAGTCATGCAGCCGACAAAAAAACGTTGGAACCGTTTGAGGTGATCCACTTCCTGCAAACGCACCTTTTGTGGCGGTGGAGCTCTCGAGTCTTTGGCTGGGTCCTTGCTGAGGTGACACTAAGAGAACAGAAGTAAGATGCTTCCAAAGACGAACTCTTTGAGGGGGCCGGCGAGCGACTAGCCGTAGAAGCTCTCAAACATTGCCTTCATGCAAGGGAGGAACTTCTCGAAGGAGGCCAGAAGCTCAGAACCCTCAAAGAGATCCCAACACCTCCGGGCGGGTTGGGTGGGAAGCTTGAGCATGACCGGGCGACCAACGCACGGTGCTGCTCCATCCAGTATTCTCGTATATATACTTCCATACTTCCTGCAAACGCACCTTTTGTGGCGGTGGAGCTCTCGAGTCTTTGGCTGGGTCCTTGCTGAGGTGACACTAAGAGAACAGAAGTAAGATGCTTCCAAAGACGAACTCTTTGAGGGGGCCGGCGAGCGACTAGCCGTAGAAGCTCTCAAACATTGCCTTCATGCAAGGGAGGAACTTCTCGAAGGAGGCCAGAAGCTCAGAACCCTCAAAGAGATCCCAACACCTCCCAAGTCATCCCCCAAATCAGGATGTGAACCACAAAGTTGTTGGATCAGTAGTCAAATATGGCGATGACAAGACGAACGACAAGTCAGCGCAGAGCTGGGGTGGGTAGGGCTGGGCCACGGCGGTTCGAGGGCGCCCGTCAGGCGCGCGTCCTGAGAGGCGTGCGTGCCGGCGGCCAGTCCTGGAGCACCAACCTGGGGGCCCTGCACATCGACGATGGCATAGGCGAAGTGTGTCCTGCCGGTCAAGGTTGCCGAAAACAAGCTTGGTTCTTTTACGCCACGGAGATCCGTATTGGCAAAAGTCGATCGTGACAGCATGCACATGGGACATACGAAGCAGGCGCTGCAGCGCGGGCAAAAACCAAAGCTTGCTTGACTCGGGGTTTTCCAAGCACCATGGAAGGTGGAGCCGATCCAGCTCGCGTATGACCCTGATTGCAGATCGCGCACATGCATTCCCGACAGCAAGTCTCTGCCTTTCGGCAGTAGGGAGACTGTCCACTCCCCATGGAGCCTGACTGGTTCGGGTGACACCTGCGCGATCCTTTGCGACTGAAAAGCTGAAGCAAGGCGGGGCAAGCATGCCCCCAAGGGTTTCTCCTGCCTTAATGCAGGACAAAACTTTGCGCAAAATCGCAGGATTTGTGAGGTCACTCTCTGGGCCGTGCTCTAGTTCAAACTCGAAGGCGCGAAAACCAAGCCCCCTCCACCTTCTGCTAACTCCTCCAGCGCCCGAAAAAAGGTCGAGGAAGTACCTGTGGCGGTGTTTGGGCATCATGGAGGGGGCTTTGCTAGCAGCCGGCCCAGGACGACATCCCCTAGATGTTCTTCGCACCACCGGCAATGGTCTCGCATGGCCAGCGGCAGCTCCTGGAAGGCGGCTCCCAGGCGGGCCGACTTCTCGCACCGCATGACTGACTTTGCACTCTTCCATCCCCCGCGCCTCTGCACAGCGAGTTGGCTGCGCCAGTTGCGAGCTCGATCGATGCTGGGGCCCGAATGTCGCATCTGGTACGGCGAGATTCGAAGGCGGAGCGCGGCGGCCGCGGCGAGAAACTCCTTGGTGAAGCTGCCGTAGTCGAAATCCCACAGCGGCATGGTTGGAAGCCGGTGCTTCAGCAAAGGGAAGACTTCGCGGCACCAAGGTTGCAGGTACGAAGAGTCCAAAATCACACTCGTGTCGTACTCGCCTGTCTTGCCTGGCTGACCTAGGTGCTCTGGCGACATCAGGAGGCTCCAATGAAGGTCCTTGCTTCCCATCGGGGCCACCAAAGAGTAAGCTGTGCAACGAAAGAGTTCGGCGGGTCGGCCGTAGGAACTCAGAGCCACCATCACAAACACAGCCATCCTGGTAAAACCGCGACGCCGTAGCTCGCAGCACACGGCTGCCCACACTGCCAATGGAAGCGGCTGCCTGCTGCGTGCTGGGGTGAGCCTGCGCCACCCTTTGAGGGCCCTCCATGAGCGGGGCAGCTTCCGTGACCCGGTTCTTCCGAACTCTGGCCTGAAGTGCATTAGCGCCGCCAGGACCTTCTCCCCCTTGTGCGCCTGCCCCCCTTTCCAGAAGCAGGCGTTCATGTACTCGACGATGGCATGGTCTACGTCGGCGTCCGTTGTGAAGTCCAAGCCCTTCTGCCTCACGAAGATGTGCAGGTCGTGCAGTTCCTTCTTGTAGTACCCCTGAACTCCAGGAGACACCGCTTGGGACTCCAAGAGCGTGGTGCCGGCCTTCTTGCTCTCGAAAGCGGTGTCGAGGTACTTCCGTAGGCGATGTTTCACCCTGGCCTTTAGGATCCGCTGCCTTTCCTTCCGCGTCTGATTCTTTGGATCGTCGTCGGGATCTGAGGTGCTCGAGGACGAACTTTCTGCTCCCCCCGGCCTGGCCGCCAGGGTAGGCACTGCGAGTAAGGCCGCCTCGGTGGATGGAAGGGTGAAGCCCAGACGTCTTGGCGTCGACAGAGTCAAGCGCAGGTCGCCCATTGGGAGCGTTCTCTCCATCCTTGAAGCTGCCGCGGTTTGCCCGCCACTCAGCACCCGGACCTTCTTCGCGGGAGCGGAGGTGCTCTGGCCAGGTGGGCTGAGGGTGCGAGTCTTTCTCTTCGGCGCCATTGCGGGAAGGCCCGTCGGCACTGTTTAGTTCCGAAGGCATCCACCTCACAGTGGCGCTGACATTGCGTCCAAGACACCACGCACCAAACTTCCGGATGATCTTCAGAACCCTAAAGTTTCGGGACCGGAACCTGCTGAAAGCCAGAGCTACCGACATGTTGTCCACCAACAATAACTGACGGACATCTCTTCCGAAGCGAGTCCGGGAAAAACGGACCAGGGACTTCAAGAGCGCCAAACTTTCTAGCTCAAAGATCCCCTCAGAATAAGACCACCTTCCCATCAGTTTGACCTCCCATTTGTCCTTTGCGAGGAGCGCCGCCTTGATCTCAGGGAACGCAGCGTTGCTATCCCAACCTGCTGAGAGGTCAAAAGGTAGAGATGGGTCGAAGTCTTTTTCGGAGGATATGAGTGCCTCCTCAAGTGCTGACTCCCTTGCTGAATGGGGACCTCGCCTCCTGAAGCGTTCTCGTTCTGGGACTCGTCCGGCCGCCTGCACGTCGGCCAGCGTCCACTCGGAGGTACAGACCCCATATCCGGACAAACTTGCATCTGAGGCCCCCACCACTCGATTCCAGGGTCTGCACCAATCGGCCTCGCAGAAGATCAAACCCCCAACTGCAGCTTCCAACTCTTCACGTACAGAATCCCATAGTCGAGCCTTCTGATAATAGTGTCGTTGGATGTAGCGGTACGTGTGGTGGAGGATTGACAGCAAAGGCCTGGCGATCAGAAACGAATAGGTAAGGTGCCCAACTAGTACTTCAAGCAACCGTCCCGTGCAGGTCCCACGCTTGAGGATACCCTTCAGGGCCTGGCGGACTTTGTGGAAGCGGGCTCGCTTGAGTCCTGTGCAGTGTCGTCTTCCGTCAAGCCGACAACCTAGGGTATTTATCTCCTCTGATTCAATCTCGCCCGCGTGTAGAAGAAGCCCTTGCCCTTCAAAGAGCTGAGTGGCCTCAGTTAAGCCAGATTGCACCCTGGACTCGTCGGAGGAAATAATGCCCAGGTTATCAACGTACACATAATGCCGATCACATGAAGTTGAGGGCCTGCCATCCGAGTCCGCAACACGAATGACAATCGGGTCGGATCTGTCGGTGACGGGCCTAGATGACTCAAGGGATCTGGATCTCTGCAATAAGTTCTCGTTAGCCTTCTGGGCAAAGAACAACGACCACGAACAACCCATACACAGGGACATGGGCATAGGGAAGATCAGAGTGTCAGGCTCGAGCCGGTTTCCTTCCAGGTCTGTGCCGCCTCGGCCCACCCACCGTGCTGGGATGGGGTCCAAGGCGAAGAACTCACGCAACCACCTAGGTTGTCGCATCCGGTGAAAACAGTCTTTGACATCTGACAAGCCCACATGTACGCGAACCTCCTCAAAGTTTGGGACCTCACCTGGGTGCTCGCCCTCGCCAGCGGTCTCCATCTCGATGCGGGAGAAGGCCTCAGCGGTGGCGAGACTCACGCCAGGAGGTTCTTTTAGCCGGGCGTTGGCCCGACGGCCATCAATGATCAGTCTAATTTTCTTTTTGTCCGACTTGTGTACGAAAAACACTCCAGCACGCTCCTGGGGTGTCTGCGTGTAGTCCAGGTAGCCGATCTTGTCCAAATACTGGATGAAGTGTCGATATTCCCGGGAACTCCTGCGAAGAACTGGGTCCCAATAAGGAACAATATCGCAAGCAAACTCTGAACTCGAATTCACCATGCGCTCTGGAGCCTCCAAAAAGTGACGGGCATCAGCCGGCAGGAGGTCTTCCACATTGGGGGAGTTCTCCAAGGATTCCGGCATTGAGATGCGCTCACGGTCGTAGGCTGCCAAAGTGGTTACGGAGCCAGCGTATTCACTGGCACCGTGGAGCAGCTCCGCAAGGGCTGCCTCCGAAGTAGGCGGCGAAGAAAAACCAGCATCCAACTTGAAGGATTCTTTTGCCAGCTTCACCACCCTCTCGACGATCTCCTCCTGGAGGGCCGAGGGAGTAAAAGTTGCCGAAGACGGACACCCAGCCATCCAATTCAATGTCCGGATGCCATCGTTGATCATGTCGAATTCCTGCCGCCGTCTGGCAAGGCGTTGCATCGACCTGCGGCTGTGCTTGCACGCGGCCCCCCCCTCCTGCAAAAGTGGCAAAGGGAAAGGGTCACCGCCGGGACCGATCATGCTACGAGAGGCCCCTCCCGGCTGGGGCCCCCCGCCCCCCATATTCATGTTCGGGCCGGGGCCTCAAGCCCCTTGGCGGAGCGGCCCCGACCCCGTCCACGTCCTGGACCCGATGAGCCCGGTGGATTCTCCTCCGCTGTCTCCTCTGAACCGGCTTGTCCCAACCCCAACCTCTTGGCCTCTTTGAGCTTGGCGCGAGCCTGCTGGAGTTCCACTTCTTCTTTGCCGCGTTTGGCCGCCCAGGTCCTCAAATCTGGGCAAACCAGATCATCAGCTGTGACGTGTCCAGTGTAGAGCCGCGCGTGGTCCCACTGAGGGGCCCCGCCGGCGCTATTGGCGAACGCTTCCACGATGGTTTGAATCCGCCTTACGGCGGATTCAAACGAAGCCAAGGAAGCAACATTGAGTTGGTCGTACGTTCCGCCGAGCCAGACGATGTCAACCAAGGTCCTTAGCTCGTGGGCTACTCTGTCGGTCGAAGAAACCGAATGCTTTCTCAGCCAGAGCTCCATCCATGCCTTGGGTTCGCCTCCATGGCGCAAGAAATGCTTCAAAGTATGCAAGGTCGTCTGAGGGCCTTGATGAGGCCAGTCCTTGAATGTGTGCACAGAACTATCCTGGACCAGCTGTCGCCACGAACGATAGCGTTCATTCTGCTCATCGTACAGAACCCACAGCGTCCGCACATCTTCTGCATCCCTCTGGTCCTTGGCCCCCTTGGCTCCATCCTCCGTCCCACCCAGTGTCTCGTCGAAGAGCGGGGCGGTGTTGAACGCGACGTCACGGAGGGGAAGAGGCTCGGATGGAGATGAAGAGGAATGCTGCAGCTCCCTCTGTCGGGCAGTCAGCCAAGCAGCCACGGATTCCTCCTGAACCCACTCGACGCGAATCCAGAACGGATCTTTCCAGACCACGCCGTCCGCGCCACCCAGAGAGATGTCCTTGTCTCTGTTGGGCTCGACCGCTGTTCCCACAGTCCAAGCCCCACGCGGATCAGCCACACGCCAAGAACCAGGACCCGGAGAAGGTGCCGACCATTTGGTTGCCGAATCTCTTTCTCGCGGGCCCTTCCCGATCAAGCGGCGGCCGCCCCGATGTGCAAGGTAATCATCAAAGGCACGCGAGCTACCATCCGGCTGCTCAGTTTCCGACTCATTTGAACCCCCATTCTCCCCATAAGCTTCGAGGTGCCTGCTCATGGCCTCCTTGATGCGCTTCTTCATCAGTTCCGGGGTCCATTCTTCGCGGAAGCGATACACCGCAGTCCTCAAATTTGGCAAGGTCCTCAGGCCAGGCGGGACTACGCGGACCTTTGCTGGTCCATCGCTTGAGCGCCCCCGCAAATCCTCCTCATAGATGTCTCCGTCAGGGGTGACAATCCAGTAGAGGCCAGGGCCTCCGCCTCGCAGTAGCACCCTGCGTTCGTGCCAGACTGTATCATCGTCGTAGAACACCACTACTTTCTGGCCTGGACGGTAGCTCCAGTATGCCACCCCCGCGGCGTCGGCCATGGCTTGGGCTAACAAAGGATTCTGTAGAGGGACGCCTTGTCCAGCGCCCTACAAGGAAGACCGCCAGATGCGTTCCCAAGATGCCGCACGCCAGGCCAAAAATCCCGAGATGGGTGATGCACACCGCCCCTTCAGGGCGGGCCTCCTTGCAGACCTCGTTGTCCGGCTGTGGTTCCTCAGTCGGGCACCTAAGCTCCTCGGACAGATGCTCAGCTACTTTCTTGGCCAAGTTGAAGGCAGGATCCTCGAAACACCACGACGGGGCGATACGGGGATCGGGTTCCAGGAAGGCCTTTTCGAGGAGCTTGCCGCCTAAGAGCAAGAGGGCTACCCAGCTACGGGGGAACATGTTACAAGCTTGAGCATGACCGGGCGACCAACGCACGGTGCTGCTCCATCCAGTATTCTCGTATATATACTTCCAGATCCCCTTCCGTACAAACTTGTGGTGTGTGGTGTGTGGTGTGTGGTGTGTGGTGTGTGGTGTGTGGTGTGTGGTGTGTGGTGTGTGGTGTGTGGTGTGTGGTGTGTGGTGTGTGGTGTGTGGGGTGTGGTGTGTGGTGTGTGGTGTGTGGTGTGTGGTGTGTGGTGTGTGGTGTGTGGTGTGTGGTGTGTGGTGTGTGGTGTGTGGTGTGAGGTGTGTGGTGTGTGGTGTGTGGTGTGTGGTGTGTGGTGTGTGGTGTGTGGTGTGTGGTGTGTGGTGTGTGGTGTGTGGTGTGGGGTGTGTGGTGTGTGGTGTGTGGTGTGTGGTGTGTGGTGTGTGGTGTGTGGTGTGTGGTGTGTGGTGTGTGGTGTGTGGTGTGTGGTGTGTGGTGTGTGGTGTGTGGTGTGTGGTGTGTGGTGTGTGGTGTGTGGTGTGTGGTGTGTGGTGTGTGGTGTGTGGTGTGTGGTGTGTGGTGTGTGGTGTGTGGTGTGTGGTGTGTGGTGTGTGGTGTGTGGTGTGTGGTGTGTGGTGTGTGGTGTGTGGTGTGTGGTGTGCGGTGTGTGGTGTGTGGTGTGTGGTGTGTGGTGTGTGGTGTGTGGTGTGTGGTGTGTGGTGTGTGGTGTGTGGTGTGTGGTGTGTGGTGTGTGGGGTGTGGTGTGTGGTGTGTGGTGTGTGGTGTGTGGTGTGTGGTGTGTGGTGTGTGGTGTGTGGTGTGTGGTGTGTGGTGTGTGGTGTGTGGTGTGTGTGTCTGTGTCTGTGTCTGTGTGTGTGTCTGTGTCTGTGTCTGTGTCTGTGTCTGTGTCTGTGTCTGTGTCTGTGTCTGTGTCTGTGTCTGTGTCTGTGTCTGTGTCTGTGTCTGTGTCTGTGTCTGTGTCTGTGTCTGTGTCTGTGTCTGTGTCTGTGTCTGTGTCTGTGTCTGTGTCTGTGTCTGTGTCTGTGTCTGTGTCTGTGTCTCTGTCTGTGTCTGTGTCTGTGTCTGTGTCTGTGTCTGTGTCTGTGTCTGTGTCTGTGTCTGTGTCTGTGTCTGTGTCTGTGTCTGTGTCTGTGTCTGTGTCTGTGTCTGTGTCTGTGTCTGTGTCTGTGTAGGTGTCTGTGTCTGTGTAGGTGTCTGTGTCTGTGTCTGTGTCTGTGTCTGTGTCTGTGTCTGTGTCTGTGTCTGTGTCTGTGTCTGTGTCTGTGTCTGTGTCTGTGTCTGTGTCTGTGTCTGTGTCTGTGTGTGTGTGTGTGTGTATACAAGAACCTGGCAAACAGGCCAGGAAGCTCAGGCCGAACTGGCTGTTTGTTTTTGGACGTCAACTCCGTTCATCGAGAATTTCACAATATTCAAGCTGCAACCTGTACTGACTCCAAGTCTGCGAGCCTTTGCGGAGGCGTATGCGTGTTGCGGCGCATTCGAGAAGCCCGAGAGAGGCCCCGCGGCCCCACGTTGGTCTCACACGCGCGGCGCGGCCAGGCAGCCCAACATCGCGACAGACGAGCCTCGAGGAAGTGGACCCGCTGGGACGCCCTTCACTGCCACCTTCGAGTCGAGATCGAGCTCTTCATCCCGCTGGCAGCTTAGAACAGGGTGCAACCAATGGGGGGCACCTGGGCCTCTCGTGCCCAAACGCGCTTTTCATTCTGCTCCCTGCCCTATCGATCTCGCAGGCAGATCGCACGGAGTCTAAGAGCAAGAAGCATCTTTTGATTCTCTTGTCCCTCGCAATGGCATCCAGGGGTGGGTGGCAGGTGTGTAGTAGCAGCATTCTGTTTTGGTGTGTCAAGCTGTCGGTGGTCTGGTTTGACGGTTTTGCGCCCGCTCAAAGCCACACTCCACTGGCCACTCCTTTGGTGTCCCAACCCCTTTGAAAACCTAATCCCTATCCCTAAACCCTAAATCCTACTAAACCTCACTCTTCGGGTTACGTTTGTTTAGGGGTTTGGCCACGGGGTTCCTTGGCAGCGGTCTTGTGGTTGAAGCTCCAGAGAGGGTTATGGTGATGAATGGCGACTGCACGAAATTAAGGGTTCCCATTGGGGCTCCGGCTGCATAATTCTCTTTTTGCAGGGCTCGGGGTTGTCCCCAAACGTATCAACAGACCCGCCAAAAAAAGCCTAACAAAGACGGCCTTTTCCAGCAAAAGATTGGGCATGACCTGTGGCAACTGACTGCTACCGTGCGTTAATGGACTGCTTGGACGCTCTGCGGAAATGGGTTAACCGCAAATCCGCAAGGCGCCCAACTCCTCAACTTTGAGAGATTGCCAGCACTTCCTGGTCGAGTACTTACACCCGAAACGAAAGCTTGTGACTGGTGACTACGTTGGACATCGACATGGGAGGTTGCTTGCATCTCTCTGCCAGTGGCAGCATCTACATTTACAGGTGAGACAGGAGTGGCTGCCCTGCTCCTGCGACTCCAAACGCATCAGCCTGCGCAGCCATGAAAGATGAAAGATGCAACCACGACGAATCCTCGGGAGGCCTGTGTTTCGCGTCTGCGATCAAGGAGATACAGCTTGGCGGAACCATTTTGGATCCAAGCAGACTGGCACCTGTTTCGGAGCTGTGAACAGGCTTGGGCAAGGGCGTATGAGGGCCACTCCAATACTGGCCTCCCAGTATCCGAGATGGTCGGCAATGTGCTCAGTCACCTGCACGCCGCAAGCAGGCAACCAAAGGATCGCCAAGGTCCCTTCATGGAATTAACAAGATAAGTAAGCCTTGGCTTGACTGGAGGGCACGTTCATCGACAAATTGCGGTATGACTTGCTCTTAAAACTCATGCGATTTACTGGTACTTGCTTTCGTGTGACAGCGCTGGCAAGTGCCTCATGTGCGGCTTTGGCCCGCGCTATGCTGGCAAGGCCTGAGCTCATGTCCATGCGGATTTTTCAATTTTTTGAATGCCGTCATTAGCTTCGAGATGCCAGGTCTATGTGGCATTCTTCCTGGGTGTCAGAACGGTCCTACATGCTCTTAACTGTGGATGGTCAAATACCCTAATTCATAGGGCAACCTTGATTGCGGCAGGTGCACCTGTGCTGCATGGAAGGTTCTTCCCACGCCAGCTGTCCAGAACGCATCTGGGCTCGAGCTGCCTGGTAAGGAGCCATCCGCTTGAGGTGTGCCAGCCTCAAGACGTGGGATGCCAGCATGGTCCATGCTGTGGCATCCCTCAACACTTGCAGATGATAGGACGGCGAGGAAGGGCACGGGCAGGGGTCCCTACACATAACTACTGACATGTTGCAGTAGCAATGGCGCTTGCACTTTGAAACTGAACAGCTATGCCGACAGAGCGAGAGCGGCTGAAAATGTTATGAAGGCGAAGATCACACTGCGAGGAAATCCGATTTGGAAATTGTACCAAACTCGGGGCCACAAGACAGCTCAAAGAGGGCCCCTGACGAATGTTGATTCGCTTCCCCTCGGCCCCGGCCGAGAAGCTACTGGAACTAGCAGACGTCTCCTTCCCCCCCTCTGCCACGTCCCCAGGCCCAACCCCCCCCTCCCCGGAATGATTGCAAGTGAGGCTTCCCGGGTTTCCCAAAAACCAGCCTTTCCATGTCCCCAAGGCTCCATTGTCACTTGCTGGTTCAAGGGTTTTCGGGTTTACGGGTCGCCTGCTCTCCGGCGTCGCTTGAGCACAGCGTGCTGTTGCTCAACCCTGCAAAAGCGACGAACACGCCACAGCTACAATGGCGACCCTGGCCTCTAAACCTAGGATGGGCTGGCAAACGAGGGGCTAGTGGGTGAGGCACTCAGAACCTCCGTCGCCAATTCGGACGTCATACTCTGTCACAAAAGTGAAGCTGATGCAAGCGAAGCAGCCGGTCGCTTGCCCGCTTGTGGGGACGGAGGGTGTGCCTCACGATTTCTTGTAGCTGCAGCTTTGGCTCACCAGTATTGCTGCTTTGCTGTAAAAGCTACAAGGGCTTGCTATCTCCAACCAGTGGATAGAACATGCATCCCCCAGCTCGAGCCTGCATCACAAAATACATCAGTGGCTTCGTTTTAAGTAGCTGCTCTTTGCAGTGGAGCCATCAGACACGTTTGGGAATGTCGGCCCTTCCAAGAGCGTCAGGTAGTGCATGTAGTATCATCTAGCATCGTGTAGTATCATCACACTCAATGTGTTTCAGCCACCGTTACACGGATACCGTGTGGAGACGAAGCTGTTCTTTTCAAGCCGTGAAGAGTGCAGGAGAGGAATGGTCGGTTGCCAAGATGCCGGAGGCGCAAAGTTCTCTGCGCAAGACGGTGATGTGGCGGGGGCTATGTTGGGAGCCAGGGCCTCTTGCATGACCTTGACAAACAAGCTAAACCTTCTTTGTGCAATGCTGCTTGCTGACCGCTTTAAGGCAGAATGTAGCAGAATCTGTCAACTGAGCATTCGCGCTTCGTCAGGCGGCGGTGGCGGCGGTAGCGTGTCCTAACATACTGTGGGTCAGCGACCAGAAACTCTGAATGAGTTGCGTGATGTTGGTTTGACACAAGCCTGCCGTGACAGTGGCGGCCGCGGACAGACATCACCATCCAGGGCTGAAGGCTTCTTGCGAACCTGTCGAAGCAGGTACTGTAGTGATAAATAACAGGCACAACACTCATCCACATGCGAAACTATAGCAAGTTGCAGAATCGGGGCACCTGATCTTCAGCTAAAGACGGGATGCGCGCGATTGCCAGTGCAGGAGGGGCAGATGCTGCTGTACCACCTTTCAGGGAGCCGCTGTGACAGATTTCGATTGGAGATGCCGAATCCTGTCCCAACGTCTCAGCAATAAAGCAGGGTCATTGCGGACAGCCGATCTTGCTGCAGCGCCTGACCGTCGCTTCCTTCTGTCCTCGCATTCAGCAGGCCGAAAGCGAAAGCGCTGGCAGCCGCTGGCATGAATGGGTTGAAGATGGTTGAAGATCCATTGCGGTCTCCCGCCTCGGCTCTCCTCAGAAGCTGCAAGCGTTGAGCTTCTTCATCATCCATCTGCAAACTTCGCAAGCGTTCAGCAACGCTGCTCATTCGTTCCATGGTAGACCTGTACCTTGGCGGTCTTGATTTCTCTTCAAAAGCCTCAAAGTCTTGGAGCCTTAGAGCCTTGCCAAAATGACATACACAAGCACGCCACAAGGACACAAGAAGTCTCTGAGCCAAGGGGCTCTGCCTGTGCGTTTTTCTGGGCCTCGGCTGCCAATCGCTTGGTTCTCTTTTTGTTCATGATTTTAGGTGCTACAGCTCCAGCTCAGCTAAGGCTCCGTTGTAGTCAGCGTTCGAGACTTCCGTTCACGGAATGTCTTGCGCGCTGCCGAATTGATGATGTGCTTGGTCTCTTTCGGACTATCCAGGGTCAGGACTTCCTGATGTGAACAAAGAGAACCATTCATGAGGTGCCCGGAAAACAAGAGAGAGAAAGAGAGGGAGAGGGAGAGTCAGGGAGAGTCAGGGAGAGAGATGAGAGAGAGGAGAAATGAAAATGCACTGCTTAATTGCACCTGGGACTCCGCTCCCTCTGCAGTCTTCCAGTGACCATCTTTGGGGTCGAAATTGGGAGTGTCTGGTCTTGCTGGAGGCAAGATCTCTTCGAGACTTGTCAGCAACCCACTCTCCAGCTCAAAAACGTACCTCAGCCGAGCAAGGGCAAGCTGCACGCTGCCAATGGTCTGAGCGCACATCCCGTCTGACGTGCTCTGGGCTGCTGTGCATCCATTCGTGGATCCTGCCAGGAGGAGATGCCATCCTCCGAGTTGACGAAATACCTCGGGGTTCGAAACATGTTCAGCCGCGACTTCAAAAAATTGAACTCCGCCCGGTACTCTCTTGGCAGCTCTGAAGTTGCCACGGGGGGGGGGGGGAGTCTGCCAGACCTGGCCCCGACGACAAAGGCTCGGGCTGACGACCCGCATCATCCATGAATGGTCCATGCCACTTGTCCAGCTCCTGTTTGTGCTGGTGCCACAGAATGCCTTTCTGCTCCTCGAAATACCCAGCTGTGTAGCATTTGAGATAATTGCGTCCTGTCGAGCAGCACCCTGAAGCGCTGCACACTGTGCCATTTGTGCATATTGTGCATTCTTTTTGGAGTGCGTGCCGTGTTATCGCCCCTCCTATCTCCACGATTCTGCGGAGGCAGGGCACAAGTGGATTTTCCCAAGTGCTGACTTGCCTGAGATGTGTGGTATGCCAACAGCGTGCTCGCAAACCTCGAGGCCGGCAGCCAATGCTTCCCAAGCGACCGGTCATGGTCCACATAATAAACATAGCCTGAGTACTGCATGGATGTTTCTTCAAGGGTCACAGCTTAACATAGGCTTTAACATGTTTTAACTATATAAGTATGTGTAATGACCTCTTCGCATGGATCGATGTACAGAGTCGCAGAATGTCACGAACCATGCTTTCTGCTTTGCTCTTCCTGAAAAAGGCGTCTTCATGCACACCCACCCAAACACAACACTATTCATAATAAGCTGTCATAAACCAATCACTACTCGACACTACTCGGCTCTACTCGGCACCGCAGGCCGTGGGAACTGGGCCGTCACGAGGCATCTCTTCTGCTGAGGCATGGAAGATGCGTTGGCAACATCCTTAACAGACTTACCTGCGGCGCAGCGACCGGAGGAAGCATCGCTGTGTGCCGTCCAGCGAGGTGGCAGTGGGCTTTGAATGCCAACTTCTGCAATCCACCCGAACTCCTCTTCCTCTCAAGCCACTGCATTGGACTGTGAACTTCTGTGAACTCAGGCCACAGTCCGGCCTCCTTGATGTGAATGCCCAGCTGCTGCTTGAAGGCTGCAATGACATGACTCTCATCCTGCCACGGCTTTCAGTCTGCTAGGGCAGGACGTCGCGACACGTCGCGATACGCGTCGCGATACGCGTGTGCACTGCAGTGTGCACTGCGTGTGCACTCTGAGCTCCGGACTAGAAGGCGGCCGGCCATGGGCCATTTGCACTGAGGAAGGCATTGCTAGGGGCAGAGCCAAGGCTTGCGGATGCATCGTCCAAATCAGGAACGTGATCATAGGCACATGGCCATGGGAGACAGACTTTAGATGATAGTGTTTGATGCTACAGAAATGTCGACTGCAGATTGGACAACTTCCCTGTTCGCTTTGCTCACACAGCGAATTGCAAGCATACTGCCGCATTATGAGCTCAAGCAGGACTTGATGGCACAAAGTCCAGCTGATAGCTCTATAAGAATGGGCAAGCGGAGTCATGGTAGTTACGGACCGGCAATCTGCGAAGGGCTTTCTTTGCACGCTCCACTCCCAGCATTGGTGCGACCAGTATCACATGTCAGGCGCACAGCACGCAAACACCGCCTGCAAAGGCAGCATGCGCAGCTTCAAGATCTCTAAAAATCTGTTTTCCCTGATGTTCATGTCGGGCCTGTCTAACATAATCGCTTGCTCAGCTGCAGGCAAGCGACCAGCAGCTTTAATCTTCTCCTCGGCCTCCTTGGTGAAGTAGCGCGCCTTGGCAGGCTTTTGTCACTTCGATGCGAGGGATTCCAGCCCAAGTCCACCCAAGTGCCTTCACAATCATCGGCTGCTCGGGAAGCTGGCCCTTGCCCAGCACCTTCATGTACCCGGCCTGGTTCAGTCGCAAGAAGCACGGCAATGACTCGCATAGTATTCACATGCTTGTCAAGAGCCAACACTGCGCCCGCCTTCATGACGTCGATGACGGGGGCCTTGTCAGTCTTGTCCTTCGCAGACAAAAAGAATCTCGAGAAGCAACAAATCTACCTCTGACAAGGCTTGTGGCAAGCCTTGTAGAATAACCTCGTCTGCTCTGAAACCAGCGACCACAGTCGCTCGACGTTGATGGTCGGAATGACCTTACGCAGTCCAGCATCAGCCACAATGGGACTCAGCAAATCTTGGAAGAAGCGGGCGATGCCTTGCCATGCTTGATGAGGTGGAAATTGCGCATACCCACCTCATAAGTTGCTACAGGAAACCACGTGAAGCTTGGTGTACCAACTCCAACAACATTGCCTTTCCGAAGTACCCAGGATGGTACTTGTCAAAGTTGATTCGGTGATGGTGCCTTGAAGGTGCGGCGTCTCCGGGTGTTAAAGCTTACCGGCGGTCTGCATCGGCACATGCCCCAACAGTAAGAGCCGCGCTGGCCACCCGAGTTTCCGCAACCACCCGGATGCTTGCGGTGCTTGCCGATGCGGCCGTGGCCTTGACGAAAAAACACTGCAGCAAGCCGACTTCAGACCAACAATATCCCGACAACGTACAAGCGCAGGGCACAACCTTAGGTCTCGAACCCCTCTTGCGGTGAGCGTGCATCTTGCGGCTCTTCTTGAACCGAGTGGTCATGGTGCCTCAGAGCAGTTGCAGGACCCTGGTTCAATTTCGGACATCACCTGTCTGGACGAGGCACTCGCACCGAACCCGCTTGGGATGGATGTGCTGCTAAACTGCCTACCCTGAAACGGCGAGCGATGTTTCAGATGAGCTTCTCGCGCCTCTTTTGGGCAACAAGTGACTGGTGCAACCCTACACTTCAGCCGCCCCTCCGAAGCAGCAAGCCCCTGGTCTTTTTGCACCTTGTGGGTTTGTGTGTGTGGGGATTGTTGTGCTCCGGGAGGCAAGTGGAAGTCCACACGAACACATGCGGCTGCTTCAACATGCCCAGATTAGCCTATATATGCTCGCCACCCTCCCCCAGATCTTGGGGGGGGGGGGGGAGACAACCATTTGAGTCCAGTACGACCACTGGCTGCCCATTTCTCTGATAGAGGAGTCCGACGGGTTCAGCTGAATCCAAGAGAAGTGTTCTCGACTGGGTCCATAAGAACCAGATTCAGACGTTGATAACAACGTGGCCAGCGGGGGGGATATGGATGGAGGGATGTGGGGATGGATGGAGGGGGGTGGGGAGGGAGGTCACGTGGTCAGAAGCGACCGGGAGCATGCAGACTCAAAACACAGCAACTGCTAGGCCCTGCTAGGCCAGCTCCCCTGCACCTACGAGGCAGAGTGCTACCCAACTGGCAAACATACTGAAAGGCAAGGCCGCTCGTCATCCTCCCACGAGCTGCTGTTTGACAACACACTTCCCTAAGCAGCTGCGTGCAAGGGTACAGAGCGTAGGTTGACACTTTTCGATCAAATCATGATTTCAACAGATCTTTTCGATCAAATCCTGATTTCAAGTGCGTCAAGTCTTTTCGATCAAATCTTGAGTTCGTATTTAGAAGATCATTTCGAGCAAATCAGGGAATCGAATTTTCATGGGCTCTTCGAAGTGGTAGGGGTGTTCTGGAAATCTAAATGATGGAAGTTTGTGTTTCGATCATGATCTCATCCCCGTAGCAGGCGGCACTAGGCCGAAAGGCAAACACGCTTCCCCTGAGGATCCTGCCTCAAGCGCCCATGGCAGCACAACACACGTGTACCACTCACCATCACCTCCTGCCTTGACACAGAACAAGGGGCCTTCACGAAAACAGGTGGGCAAGGTCCCTCGAAGGAGGGTTGCAATAAGCAGTTGAGCTCCCCTCTGCTGGGGAAGCACGAGACAAATGCGGAACACCTGCGGCGCTTCCCTGTGTGCCCCTCACCCGACAAGGGACCTTGTCCGGCTTAGCCTCGTCCCAAGCCTTCCAACAGCAACATGGTCCCTTTGCAGTCGGAACCTCCTTGAGAACACCAGAAAAAAGGCTGACATGCTCCAAAGAGGTTTTCTACGAAAACAAGCTCATGCGAAAGCTCCTGCGAAGTATCGCAGAAGGCCACTCGGATTTTTGTTTTTCGGTCGGACCGGCTCGAATGCTCTTTCACTGGTTGAAGCTTTTCAACATCTTTTTCAAATCAATTTCCAATCTCAACCGGCTCAGCCAGCATTACAAAGAGAGCACCTGCAGTTCTAGTAGAGGCGAAAGAGATTTGAACAATTTAGTGGAAACCGAAAGTGGCTGGGAAGGCGGGGCACGCTTGTTGTACACATGGCAGGACAGTACTGGGGCATGGACGGATAGACAATGGAATGTCAATGGAAGAGCTGCAAACTTCCGTGTTTTGAGGCGATGTTCTGCCAAAGGGCGAGAAGACTTCTGCCACTTTGGGCAGGGTCTTGGCATTAACTTTGCGATAACTTTGCGCGCAAGGAGATGCCAGCAGAGCGGATTCACAGTCGGAGTCTCCTTTGTCCGCTGCCTTTGCTCAACTACTGAATCTGCTGTCACCTTGGCCGAAGTATCGAGGCCGGGGCTTGCGGACTTGGCTCTTTATTACACGTTGTTGCTCTTAATTACTCTTTATGACTCTTGATGACTCTTGATTACTCTTGAGTACTCTTGAGTACGCTTGATTACTCTTGATTACTCTTTATGGCTCTGTATTAGTCCTTATTACTCTTTATTACTCCTTACTACTCTTTATTCGTCTTCATTATTCTTTATTACTCTGTCTTACTCTTTATTTCTCTTTGCATCTCTTTACATCTCTTTACCGTACACTGTCGAAGCGCAGTGGTGCCCAGCTGCATCATCCTGCATCCTGGAGTCCCGCATCAGCCAAGAAGAGCATATCCCCTTGAATTCCCGTCGACAGGGCTCTTGCAGTTTTGTGATTGCCTTGGCAGGGTGCCTGACTCCAGGACTCACGCATTCATTAACAGACTCAGCGCAGATGGGCATGAAGGGGACTCCATTGGTGGCTAGACTTTGAATTTCTCATGCCGGTGGTGTCACTTCGCCTGCATGCTGCATGCGGCTGTGACATCAATTCTAATTTCGCAAAACATCGTAAGGCCTACGGATTCCCCACCAAGAACCCCCTTCGGCGCACCATCATTCTTTGGCGCTTCTATGACAATGGATTGCCCGGCTCATGGTCGGACATGCGGCTGCGGTTGAGCAACGAAGTGGGTTCTCACCAGCCTGCACAGACATGCGCTGGAGACGGGGTAACTCAGAGCTCAGGGATCGAAAATCCTTTGCTAAGTTGAGAGCTTGGGAGATGTCAGCCCGCTCTTCGGCACGCCCTGTAGAGGGTATGATGTGAAAGATCTGGGCATCTGCACCACCTGGGCCATGCCAAGACCTTCTGTATCCGTAGATCCTAGCGATTGCAATCATGAACTAGCCTTGGTCATGTAAGCCTGTTTGCTAGCAGCTGCTCGACTTAATATACTTTAAATTAGCGGCGTAAGTTTGGCATGTCGACTTCCGTTTGGTGGGCGCACCCTGACAAAAAAATTGGGTGGGAGAGGGTAGATTGACCGATAATGGGTAGTACCTGACGGGCGGACCCTCCAACCTGTACCCTCTAACAACTGTCTGGGGGGACGGTTCAGATGTCATTTGACAGCCTTCTGATACTCAGGAAAGGGCAGGCGCCGGCTTACAATGTCATCTTTTCATGTCATGAAGTGTCTTAGTGCTTTCAATGGGAAAAGGGCAGGAGTCGGCATTAAGATGTCAACTTTCGGTTTCAATGTCCGTCCGTCGTTGTTCAATGTCCGGGCATGCAGCCCCATTTGACAGAACACACGAGAGTCATTAGTTTGTACTTGCTTTTCCTTACAAGATGGCAAGCAGGACTGGGCACAACCATGTTGATCTGGCTCCAGGCAGCGTGCCATTGGCATCCTTTGTGCGCTTGGGGAAGGGTAGCGCCTGCACCACAATGACAATCTCTAACGAATCCATCAGCTTCGGCACAAAGCTACCCCGCCTGCCCCCCACGACCGACGAAGCGTTCCAGGAATATGCAATTCTGAACAGTACAGCAGACTTTCCACAAATTAACACTTCTTGAGCGATCTCACAGTAAGCTTGTGACCTCTGGCAGGCAGCATCACCTGAGAGGAACATGGTCGAGTATCCCATCACTTGAGCCGGAGTCGTTGCAACTCTTGCTTTGCGGGCCAGCAGCGCGAGAGCCACGCGGCTCTAGTCGTCGGTTCAGAAAAGGCTGCTTGAGGCCTAGGCATCTGCAGCACCCAACACAACGGCAGCACGTACCCCCAGAGAGAGAGAGAGAGAGAGACAAAAAAAAGAACAGCGCTTCCCAGTCTGTTTTAGCAAGCCTGGGATGAGAGCCGGATAGGGCACACAGGCCAACCTGGAATGGGTGCCTAGCTCGGCAGACACTTCAGGACGAGTACAGCAGAGCACAACATCCGCAACCGCTCTGTCAGAGTTGCTTCTGAATGTAAGTTGAAGAAGAAAGGTCCCGACACACGGCCGAAGCGTAGTTTGAGCAGGCATGGAGTAGCGTCGTTGGGTCTGCCATCAAGCCATGGCAAATCATTGCTTAACGTCTCGCTAGCCACAGCACTTTCAAGGACAGTCTGAGCATCGTGGAGTTCAACGGAGTTCACATCAAAGGTACGAGGTGTTGTGAAGAATGTTCTCCTCTTCCTGTTGGCACATCAGGGCCGCAGCATGACTAGACGTAGCCGCCATGGAAAGAACAATGAGTGAAAGAACGATCAGGAACACCATGCTACAGCAGATATGGCAAGTGCCTGTATTTTCCTGCCTCGACTTGCAGCGAGGGTGAACATCAGGAAGTGAAGTCAAGGAAGTAGTCATGTGCCATTTGCAAGGTACAACTAGGGCAGGAAGTGATAGCAACGGACTTCGATGAGACGCGCAAACTGCAACCCCCGAAAACACATGGAAGCCTGTGAACCTAGCTGTGCTTCAAAGGCTCGACTCGTGGGGCCTCAATCATTCAGGCTGTAAAACTTTTAGGATGGTTTTGAAGCAGCAAACTGCCAGGATTGCC
Organism: Symbiodinium natans; assembly: GCA_905221605.1. Lineage (NCBI taxonomy): Eukaryota > Dinophyceae > Suessiales > Symbiodiniaceae > Symbiodinium > Symbiodinium natans. The sequence continues at coordinate 145,485 of CAJNDS010002253.1, forward strand.
GGAAGTGCGTCAGCCTCGGGAAGCGCCAGAGTGCCTTAAGGGGAATGGTTCACGGAAGCGACTTTTCTTGACTTCGACTCTGTGTGTTCGGAGTCCCTCTCAAAGCTGTCTCCAGACAGCTCTGATGCTTTGCAATCCTAAACTCTGAGAGCCCGACGTCTTGTCACCGTCTGCGAACCAGAGCGATACTGAAGCGGACCGCAGCATGCTTCACTCATCTTCACTCATCCTCACTCTGCCCATAAGAAGAACCTTCAAGGCCTACTTTCCCGCACGACTGTGGACTGCAGCCTTGGCGTTGGCCTGAGCCTCCAAGCGCTCCAGCCTCACATCTGCTCAGATGCTCACTCTCATGAGCCGTCAGCCTGGAAGCACGGATGCTGCGCCTCCTCTTCATTTCAGCACTGTCCTCTCGTAGCTTGTTTAACACCTGGTGAAGCCGACACAAGCCGATGGAGCATCGCTTGGTGACTTGGTGTTCTCCCAGATACCAGTAACCCCCTTTCTAGCCGGAAAGTGTAGGAGGCTGCGGATCTGCCTCCATTGGCACAGCTCTTGCACCTTACGGTTGTCAACCCTTTGGAATCATTGGCATGCGGCTGCATCCGCAGGATGCCAACTGGCTGTACATGCACATACAGCTGCAACGAGGTGGGGTGCCTAGGGACTACATTGATTACATGATCATCTGATTGACGGCTTCAGGGCTTAGTACACGGCTGGCAGCAGTGCGCTTCAGCTCAGCCACCGTGTCCTGCGCTGAGGAAGTCACAGGGAGTCAAAGGAGTCCAAGGCGTGCGACTTGCATCTCGGATATCTCGGATCCTGCAGCGTAAAGACCGTGTCGCCGATGCTCTGGGATAGGTCGTGCGCCCTGCCGTGAAGCCGCTTTGAGTACGATTTGAAGCTTCAAGATTTCTCTTGCCAACAGCGAATGCACACTTTCGCAGGTTCTCCACCCCGACATGTGCTGTGACGCTTCGAGTCAGGGCCTTTGAAGCGAGACAAGGATGTTGCAGTCCTCAAGGTCAAGTGAGTGTTGAAGTAAGATGAGTTTAGCAAAGCTGGGCCCTTCTGGAAAAGTCCATGAGTTCAACGAACGTTTCTGTGAGCTGGTGTGGAGCCCTTCGAGTTCTCCTGCGGTGAAGAAGGGGTCGAGATGCAAACTGCCTGGCAAAGGATCCGTCCAGCCGCATGACAAACTCCTATACTAAAATCTTCAAAAAGCGTCTCTCAACAGATATAATCAGATATAAACAGCCCCACAAAGCCAGGCTGCAACCGCACTCCAGCCTTGTCACTGTGCAGCTCCATCTTTGTCGAAGTTCCGTCCTGTTGGCAACAAGAGCCCACTGTCTAAGAGCCAAGGGCAAGAACTGCAGCTTTCACTTAAATTTACCTGACTCAGCCCACCACACAACTACGTGAGAGCACTAGAGTGGGCGAGAGGGTTTATTGCAGAGCACACGTGACAGCTGAGGGAAGTTCCCGACTTTCGGCTGCGCCATGTCCCTCTTCCAGGTCCAGAAGCTTGCCTCCGGCGGCCTGGGCCGACCAAAATGTCTTCCACTGTCAAACACCGGTTCGCGCACTGAACGGACCGAACTCGCGCACTGACACGCGGAGACGCGCACCGCGCATTCACGCACTGCAACCCGCGCAGTTTGATTCGCTGTCCCGGCGGATTCGCACACCAGGCGATGCGCCCAGTGGGACGCCAGATTCGCAGAAAATTCGAGGGGATTCGCGTGCGAGCTTATTCGTGCACTCGCCTGGTGAGACTCGCACACAGGAGATTCACGCACTGCAGCAATTCGCGCACCACAATTCGCGATGCCGTGCCCTTCGGGATTCGAGGGCAGAGGATGCTGTGCACCGCTGCACCGTATTCCCGAATCCAAAAACCCTAAAACCTAGTGGCAAGTCCAAAGCACGAAAACCCTCCAGCCTAAAAGCCACTGCCAAAAGCAACACCTAAGAAATAAGCACCGAACATGCTTGAAACCCTGAACCTTAGAAACAAGAATGAACAGCTCAAAAACCCCAAAAGACAGAGTCAAAAAAAATTGCTCGACCACGAAAACCCTCCGGCCTGACAACCCTGATTTGCATGCAGACCCTCGTAAACCCGAGAGCATTAAACCCTTGAAGGCCCATTGAGCTAAACCGGCAAACGCTGTTGCTCCAAACAGCCCTCATCCCTAAAGACCCTAAAGCTCCCAAGCCATAAAACCCCCTCATTAACCGTAAACACTACACCGAGAACCCTGAACCTTGAACCCCTAAACCCTAAATGCAATAAATCCTGGAATATCCAAACCCTAAATACGAAAACCCTAAACCGTCGAAAGCTGACCCGTGCGCAAACGCTAAAGCCCATAAACCCTTACAACCTGAATGATCCTAAACTTAAACCCTCCCTGTACACTGCAAATCCCAAACGCCCATAACCCCCAGCCCCATAAACACTCTCAGGCCTGAAAACCCTAACCTTTGAAGTCGAGGGATGGGCTGGTGTGGTAGCAAGCGGGCCGGGGGGGGAGGGGGGGGGGGGGGGGGGGGGGGGGCAAAATCGGCGGTGCTTGAATCGGGAGTGGTGCTTTGCATCGCCAGTGCTTGAATCTCCAATGCTTGCATTAGGCACTGGCGCTTGTCTTCCACAAGGCGTCAACAGGATATATCGTCGCGTCGTCTGAGGACCATGCGCCGCAGTGGGGTGGCGGGGCGCAGAATAGGTCCTGCGACAGAGCTCGGATCGGACGCGTTTTTCTTTTCGACTCTTAGTGGGCCCGCTTAGACTCTTCGACTGCTCGTGTCCCTCATCCGCTTCACCTCCGATCGAAAGTCCGATGCCTCGCCGCAAGACACGGGAGTTCCTAGTGCGACACACATCACCTCCGGGGTATCCACTGCTGAGGTCTGCACAGCCCAAAGAGTGACAGCCTCTTCGGTTGCCTGCGGGCGCATCTGCTGTCTGGTCGACACATAGGGTATCCTGTGACTGACGTGACTGACGTGGTCTGCACCACTTGATAATATGGAAGAGAGGGAAAGCAGAATGCTAGATTCAGGCTGCCCGGGAATTTCTTCCTCAAATCGTACCAACAATCGTACATCTGTCGCCTGCGAGCGACGACGCAGGCGCACGAGAGGTGCCTCTTTCAGCTTTCACATCGCTTTCCGGGCATCCACCATCAACAGAAACTGCAGAGCAAATGTGCGTGCGTGTCCTCGGCTGCGCCCGGCAACGGCACGGAGAGTTGCGAAGAGTCCAAAACCTGAAGCTCGCAGTCGGCAGGCGCTTCATCACATCCCGTGAGAGCCGTGAGAGGCGCACGTTAGACTCTTAGACATTCTTAGACCCTGCCTCGAAGAGCTTGGACTCTCTTGATGCAATCTGCTCTTGATCCAGCTCCTGGAGTGTGCTGCAGGTCACAAGGACGTGAAGCACCACTGCTGCCCATGATAGTATGATAGTATGCGATGTTCTGCCAGACTTCTGCATCTTCTGCTGTGGCGTTGTGGCTTCCTTCACGAGCTCATTGGCTTCATCGATGAGGCCCGCCAAAGGCCTCAAAACATGCGTCTCTGTCGATCTTCTTGGCATGTCGACAAACCTGCTCTATGACGGATTACATTGCTTGCTTCCCGAAGGCTTCGAAGGATTTGGGAGGATTTGGGAGCCTCCTTGCAACGGCATCTCTTCGGACCTCGCCGTCAGACGTCACAGTGCAACGCACAACTCTGCCATGGTACAACTGGTACAAGTCGAGTAGCTACCGAAGCATTTGACCAGCTCTTTGAGCTATGAACTGCCTCTGGGCACATCTCTGAGCAGACGTCGGTGACGACGAGCAGCTCGTGTGCCTCAAGAAGTCAAAAATCTTAACTTCAAGCCCTCAGGGCAATCCTCCAATATTCATGTCAGTTCCCCTTCCTAAGCATCGTGATGTTGCTCTCAGTGCTCAGAGCCTTGTGGGATGGCTCCCGTCAGGCACAAGCTGTTTTAAAAGTCGAAGTTTGCAAGTTGTGCGAATGTGGACTGTGATCCGCTACTGGGGGCCAAGCACCCCAGTATATAGATTCCACACACGCTACACACATGGCTGGCCGCATGATCACGCGTATGGAAAGCTTCCCTCAAGATTTGTCTGCGGCGCAGCAGGCTTTTGCTCTGTCAGATGCAGCTAACCACTTGGCAGAGGTACCCAGCCCAGCTGCAAGCGATCACCGTTGGCCAATGGCTCCTGCGAGACGTTGCAGTGGGCGTTTCCACGGCAAATGTAGACAAGATCTACCAGCACACGCACATGAACACATTCAAGATGTTGTGAACCACATTTCGTACCGAGACTGTATCGAGTTAAACTCAACAAACAAAATTACAGCCAAGTTTAGCTCTGCTGACACTACCCAGGACACTGTCAGAAGATATGCTAGTTCACACGAGCGACCTTCCTCTACAATGGACATGCCGAAGTGGACCGCGACTCTGACGTCTCACCCCTCACGCGGCTCCGGTGTCGTTCCGTCCAGTATCTTATCATTGAGGCACAGACGGTACCTCCGCTCACACTGCCTAACTTGTGTGAGCCTGCGATTGCAACAAGCGAAGATGTGCCTGCCCGGCGCCAAGTGTTTCAGCCAAAGCCCCCCACCAGTGTCCTGGAAAGACTTCCCAGCATCTTGTCATTTCTTGGCAGAGGTCATCAAAAGCACTCGGCCGCGCACGAAGATCTCGCAATGCTCAGGGGCGATTCCCAGGCCCTCGCAACGTTAACTTTGGTTTCGACTTTTTGACACGGCTGAACATGACTGAGACGACTCCATAGAGGGATCCTGAAGCGACTCCCCCCCACCTGCAGAGAAAGGCCCATGGAACCCAAGACTCGGGAGCCGTACGGGTACACGGCATAGGCCTAGGCGTGAATCGGGTCTCGTAATGGTGTCATGGCGGTCTCATGTTGGGACGTGGCGTTGAGGAACTTCGAGGACGTGACCAGACAGCCAGTAAGCATGGGATCGCTGTGCAGACGAGGAAGGTACGCAGCTGCTGCAGCCAAATCCTACACACTTCACACAGAGCTCACGCTCTGAGTTTACTCGCAGCAGGAGTAGCCCAGCATGTCTCGCCGATCTTTATATGCTTTTCCGTGTGCAAGGGGATGAAAGGCGGTGGGCCTCCTCCGAGGCAAAGCCCCAATCTCTCAAAGACCGCAGTTGCGCCTGCGCCGCACAAGAACAAAACCGCACGATGCAGCTCGCGCCGCAGTTAATTCAGCCGAGTGGGTGATCCCATTGCCTCACGTCTGACCGTCTGAGAGTCTAGCACTCTGGCTCAGGGAACTCGCAGGAGCTGTTGAGGCATGGGGTTTTGGGCAAGGCTTCTGCTCAGGACCTCTTTGCAAGAAGAGAAGATTTTCTGTGTAAGCCTTGGGCTCGTGTTTACAGCATGGAGCCATAGAGCAGCCTTCAGCCTAGCAGAGTCAATAGAAGGGGCAAGTTGGTGCAAGTGCAGGGCACCTCAGGCGTGGTGAAGGCAGACAAAAAATGATAAAAAAACACGTAGAAATTGCGTGAAGATGCGGGCCGCTGGACTGTTCACGGTGTACCCAGGGGCGCCCCCACCTGCAGCAATGCCTTGGTGTTCGCAGATTGCTCCTGCGAGAAATGTGAGAAACACTGACCGCCACTGTCCATGGCCTGCAGCGATCATTTTGCTCGGGCCAGGACTAGGACATGGTTTGACACCCCTGCCCTGCGGGAGAGCAAGTCGGCTCAATGCTCTGTCCTGCAGCGGAGCCGCCAAGGCAAAATGCCTTAGGTCTAAGGAAAAAAAACAACTGAAGCTAAATGAAGATCATGCTTCATGAATGCTTCACCCACTGCTTCATCCATTGTCACTTGCCCATACTTCAGCTCCCGGCTCGGCAGCAACGCGCTGAAGAGCTGCCAGCCGCGCCTCCTGCGAAAGCTGTCAGAGATCGCCCTGTGGCCTCTGCCCATACTGCGCTCATGGTCCTTCAAGGCAACCTCCGGCCCAAGCCTTGCCAGGGAGAAGACGAGGCAACACAAAAACAACAAAAAACAACAGGGCTTCATGACAGTTCTCCGGTCCTGCTCCCTTGAAGCGATGATTGCAGGGCCTGCACAGAGAGCCGAGACACACAGAATCGTTGAGGGGTCGTCACGCAGCACGAAGTGGAAGCACCAAAGTTTAGAGATGTTTCACAAGGCCTGGGCGACCTAGATTTGGGACGTTGAAACAACATTCGGAATTTCACCCACTAGGCTACGGAGTATGTGGTTGCACGCTGTGTATTCGCTGCTTCGCCGAAGCCCAAACCCCCATAACCGAATGCACGGGCTCAGCTTTCGGGGAACACGTTTGAATGAAACACGAACTGAGGACATCTCAGGGTTTGCTCTCAGATGCTGTCGCGCCATGGGAGGAAGGCACCGCCGGGGCAATGAAATGTATGTGCTGTCTCGGGTATGAAAGCACTGCCGGCAACATGTCTGTGCGCCTACTTCGGTGTCGACGCGAAGCAAAACCATGCAAAACCGAGAAACAAGGACCACACCAGACCACACAAGACCACACAAGACCACACAAGACCACACAAGACCACACAAGACCACACAAGACCACACAAGACCACACAAGACCACACAAGACCACACGTCACCACACCACATGAACACCTCGAGGCAGCCAAGGGGGGAGGGGGGCCATCAACGAATGCAAGCCTTGAAGCCACGATTTATCGGGCCTTCAGGCTCCGTAGCTCTTGGCCGTCCCCAAAAACACGAAGAGGAACTTTGTGAAGAAACACTATCACGAGAGCTGCCAATACTGCAACTAAAGACGACGACGACGACGAGGATGACGAGGACGACGAGGACGAGGAGTGCTGCTGTTATCTACTGTTGCTCCTTAGACTGGAGAGTCTAGAGGGCACACCAGGGCCTCGATGTTGCGGTCCAGGGACTCGCGGCTCGAAAGCGGACTAGGCGGCTGACCTCGCCCAGGAGAAACTCAGGAACGGGATGGCTATGGCTGCGAAGAAAAGGGCTTTGGATGCTCTGGGCGGTGCGGCCGTGGGTGCAGAAGCCTTCTTTCCCCATGCCCATCGTGCCCACCGTGGCGGCTGCTTCCACAGCCGCCTGCACCATCTCCAGATAGGCAGCGGCCTCACCAGAAAACGCTTACGGAACGGCTGCACTTCGAGAAAGGAGAGCTCGGCCTCCTCATAGGCCTGGCCTGCCAGAATACCCCAATCGGACATACCGGTCACGGAGATGTCAGCAACGTGTCAGCAACATGTCGGCATCCTTTGACTCTTTGCCTGGTGAGAGCGTAGCGAGCAAAAGGAGCCGCTCCCTGCAGCACAGCGTGTCCTTCTGTCACACATGGCCCACGAAGGTGCCGCACATGGCCCGCACATCCCCAGCTCCTCGTTGCCCTGCTAGCGGATGCTCCCAGTCCCCGGTCCTCCAGCAGCTGTGTCAAGGTACTCCGCCGAAAGAAGGCCTTCCCCAAGCCCCTGGCCTCAAAGCATCAAGCAACAGATCGGTCTGATTCGACGTCAATGCAGTGCACTGGGACGAACACCCGTGCCCCGCCCAAAGCCAGATCTTTCAATGCCTTCGATGGAAGTAGCATCACGACACGCAAGTAACATAAGCTAAGGGTCGTCAATGGGCGCCTCCGAAAGGCCCAGCAATGATATGTCCTCCCCGGCTTCGCTGCTTTGCATGTGAGTTGTGCTTGTGGTCCGCGCCAGCACGCTTCCTGGAAGCCGTTGTAGCTGGCACAGTCGACAAAGGCTATGCGAGACCTGCTCAAAACCCTCATGAATCATGAAGGCTGTCAGGACCACATAGGAAAGTGAAGCACACGCAGGGCATCCTCTGCAACTGACTTCCGTGGCATTCCACCGTCAGGTAGAGCACCTCGCTGCTCGCTTGTGGGAAAGTTTTTGAGGCTCGGCGTTCAAGGCAAAGGTCCCAACAGTGTGCGAGTATCCATGCACCTTGGCCCGACTTAGTCAATCTAGTCGCTCTATTACGAGAGCAGCTCTTTGCGAGTGTTCACGGTGTTCATAGAGCCAAGACCAGCACGCCGAGGAGTTTTGTGCTAGCAGCACGCTTCTTGTTGCCGAAGTCAACAAGCCGCTGAACCTCCGGAGATTGCGGAGCCGATGGGAGCCTCCTGAAAGCCCCAAAAAAGGAGCCAGAGAATCGATCGCCCGCCCCTCTCCATCCCCGGCCTCACTGACAGACTCCACAAAACACTGGGTCAGCCCCAGGACATGCGCCGATGCGCCCGGCAGCTCGACGACCTGCTCTCTTCTGATGTCCATATATTTTGTCGACATCTTTTGCTACGAACTATTCTGCACGATATGCCGTTACTCTCTCTCTCTCTCTATGCCAGCATCTCTTTTCTGCGCTCTGCACTCCACTCTGCTTTGTGCTGCCACCCACTGCTACAGAGCTCATGAGCTGGCACCGGCGCCTCGAGGCTCCGTGCCTCGCAGCGCAACACTGGTTGACAACGCAGAGGGGGACCGGAAAACGGAAAATGCCGAGAGAATGAGGAACACGGAATAACACAGATCATGGGCAAACAGGCACCGGGCCTTAGGCTGCGAAGGCAGCGGGGCCAGGAGATCCGTTATCTCCTCGCCGTGCACCTCCAGGAACGAGCACCAGACCTGCAGTCAGGCCGTGCTCAATGTGTCGCCCAAGGACTGGCAAGCTGAGAGATGCACCCGAGCAGGCTGACCAATCCCAGAGAAATGTCGAAAAACTTCCAGAGTTGCATGCCTCAGAAATCTTCCATTAGGCTTCCATGAGGGCTTCCATGAGGGCTTCCCGCATCTCGGTCGGCTCAAGAGCGCAAAGGGGGGGCTCAAAAACTTCCACATCCGGGCTTCGCGCGGAATGAGCCCTGGATCCGTTCCTGAAGATGGTGCTTCGATGTGCTTCGTCGGGCCCAACACATCTCAACACGCAACAGGTCGCAACGGCAGGCCCCGCAGGCACCAGGCATTGCAAACGCTGTTTTAGGTCTGGTGCCGTATCCCAGCATCGTGTGGCCTCGGAACCGGCACATATTCGGTTCGAACATCCCTTGGAGGACTTGAGTTGAGGTGCCAGCTCTTCCCACTGGATGGTGGGCCACACAGGACGACTGCAGCACTCGCCCCTCGCATCACCTGCACACATCACAAAAGCCGACTCATAAAATGGGGATCCGACTCATAAAATGGGGAGACGCTCAGGGGAGGGTTTTTCAACGTCCCCTCATCTATCGGAGGCCGTCCCTGCCTCCTGCACGGTTTTTTGGAGGAATTCCTTGTACACGAATGCCTGGCAGAAGTGCTGCTTTACAATCATTGTCACTCACTTCACACACGGTCGTCACACTTTGACCCATCTAATTCGCATTACTTGTGTGTCAAGTTGGGCAGTGAAAGCCTGAGTTTGCTGGTCGGTGAAAACGAGGTGAGATGGGAAAAAGATGCCATCGTGCACCTGAGAGAAGGCTCTGAGGAGCATATCAGAAATCTCAACAGCTGCAATCAGCATGCTCTTCAAAGACTGGCCTCTGAGCGGAGTTCAACTGCTGCGGGTGCCTTTGCTGAACACATCGTGCAGCACACATGCCGGTTCAGTGCTGCAAATGAGTCATTTCAAGCGAGTCACTGATGCGTGTCTGGAGGAGGTTGATGGCACCCTGAGATTCGTAAGCCCAACCTGTCGGAGTGCTCGACTCAGTCAGCAACCCAAGAGCAAAGAGCCAAGACGTGGGCATACATGTGTTAGGGTATTGGATGCTTCTTCGGGCTCGACATGCCTCTCAGTTCTTTTCCTGTGGCTATGCATCTCCCCATCTCTTGCCATTGCTTTTCACCACATAGAGCTGAACCGCCTTTGACTGCCGTTTACAGCAACTCTGGGTCTGTAAGCGGGTCCTCTGGTAGTATACGTATATATCTATCTATCTATCTAGTTTTTGGTGCTTGTACTTACATATTTGAGATGCAGCACGGCCCATCCTCGTCGCGCAACAGAGGCCGTATCCTGACACCCACAAGGGGGCTCAGGGACCTCATGTCACCAGAAGATGGAAAGCCTATGAAAGCCTGTGTTCTTAGACGTACCAAGGCGGCGACGCTGCCGATTCCTCGTGGGCCATGCTGCGCTCACCCTTCTTTGAGTTGATTCAGAGGTATTGTAGGTCTAGAACCAGGACTCATATCTGCATTGCCTCGTTGATGTGTGAAGTGCGGAGCATGATTGACAGGACTTGGCAGATGCAGACTCGCGAAACCATTGGGCCAACCTTGCGGCACCAAGGGACATCAGGATGGACTCAGGCATCAAGCTGCCGGACACGTTCATAAGGCAGACTCAATGCAACCGCGAGTGCGGTGTGGCTCCCCCTTCTTCTTTTGGCATCCGACTCAGACCGTCTGACCGTCTCAGGCGCACAGCACACAGACACCACCTGGCAGGAGCATGTGGTCGAGACGTGGGCCAATCTATGGGCGACGAAGGTAACGAATTGGGGAGCAGAAGCTGCAAGGGCAACCAAATCGCATGAGCGCGCTGCGTGGTTTCGTGTCTACAGTATACAGCCTTTGAAGTTTGGATGGTGTGGATGGCGTGGTTTCAAGACAGCAAATGGGCATCGCAAGACAGCCTGCAGCTTTGATCTTCTCCTCTGCCTCCTTGGTGAAGTAGCGTGCCTGGGCGTCTGGCCATGGCCCACCGAGTCTGACGCTTCGCCACGCTCTGCTCCACATGCTGCACTCTCACAGATGCCGCTGTCGTGCCTTCACGATCATGGGCTGCTCGGGCAGCTGGCCCTTTCCCAGCACCTTCATGTACCCTGCCTGTCAAAGTCTTCGCAGAGACATGCTGGCACATGGTGGTACATTGCGCCGCAGCGCCTTCATGACGTCGATAACGGGAGCTTTGTCCGTCTTGTCCTCCCCCGGCCAATATGCTGCAAGGGGGGCTCTTGTGGTCTGTTGGTCACATTTCTATCCTTGTAGAACAGTCGCGTCTGCTCAGAAACCAAGGACCACAGGCGCTCCACGTTGATGGTTGGGATGACCTCGAACACGCACCACTGATCACAACTGATCACAACGCTCAAAAGGCACAAGGTCACAAGGCCTTGCCGTGCTTGATGAGGTGAAAGTTACGCATCCCCACCTGAGGAGAAGCTGACGAGACATCTGCTGCCTTAATGATGCTCCTGCTTGAGATGCCTTTCCGAAGTAACCTGGGTGGTACTTGTCGAAGTTGATGCGATGGTGGTGCCTCATGCAGCTCTCTCCTTCCAAGAAGTGGCCTTGGCCTGCATCCTGATGAACATGCTCGGACAGGTAGGTTCCAAGGATCTCACTGGCCACCAGAATTTCCGCAGCCACCGGGATGCTTTCGGTGCTTGCCGATACGTCCGTGACCTGTTGCAGCACATAGGGCTTCAGGACTTCCCTCCAAACTGCATATCGTTTTGCCATCTCTTAGCAACGGCACATCACCATGCGCTTAGGGCCGAACCCCTCTTGCGGTGGGCGTGCATCTTGCGGCTTTTCTTGAACCTGGTGGTCATGGTGCCTCAGCTGTGTCACCAAGTCGCTAAGCTGAAAGCTCGAGTGGCGCAGGATCCCACAATCCCTGTCTCTCCCGTAAACTTCTCGCCCCTAAACTTTTCTGTTCTCTAGGTTCTTGGACCATAAGGTCGGCACAGAGTTCAGTTGCGGCTTCCACAATTCTGGATGCCCTGGACGCCCTCCCTTGAGCCGAAGCGCATAAGAATAGATACCACATGTACAACATGACACCGCATGTATGGACGAGGAGGCTAGGCTTAAACTTCTTGGACGAGGAGGCTAGACTTAAATTTCTTAAATATCCCCCCAAGCCAGGGCAACTCCTCTTGCAATCATTATGGCAATGAGCGGCAACTTGCTGAGAAGCTATTCAGTTCTTGCTCTGCCTGCCTTGATAACCCGATGACCTCAGACCCTTGAGGAGAACATTCAGGTGCTACACGACGTAAGATTTAGAGTAGGACAGCCAGCAAGAATGTCGCGCTTTCTTCCCCCAGCGGCCATGCGCAGATGCAAGAGAAAACATGCTTGGAAAACACGTGAGAATCATTATGGTTGGGCCTATGTACAGTCCAGGGATCAGGGCGGCAAGTCACGCCCAAGGATCTTCCTCACGCTGCTTGATGTCTGTCCAAGTATCATCCCTGGTCCTGGCTAGCCTGTTCCTGTCACGTCAATGTCTACCATACCCAACCATCCCAAGCCGGCCTGGTTTGGGCCAACACAGCATGGAGAGCTTCGACCTCCGATTGCAACTGCTGGCCATGCTGTACATCTCTGTGCCACGCCCCACTGCAAATGATCCCCACCTGTCCCGAAGCCTCGTGCCATGCGGTGAGTAAAGAGCAGTATGCCACCTGCCACAAAAAGACGGCGAAAAGCTTGCGAGAGGGAACTTAAGAGTTTGAAGACCCGGGGCGACCTTCAGGTCGCGTCCAGCATCGTCCTGCTCGCATGCTTTCAGCCTCGAGTGAGAAGCAAACCATGAGGTCTTGGCCATGTTTGACCCCCATGGCCCGCAAATGCCCTGGGAAGCGCACAGGCGCAACAAAACAGTGCTGAGCTCTTGCCTGTGCAGTTCACAGCAGATGACGCGATCCTGTACCACCGGCATTTAGCTCCCCCTCTCCCCAAAAGGCCTCACATAGGACATTAGACTTGCGCCTGGCAACGGTCGCGCATGCACATTCATGATGCCAAGAGCTCGGGCGGTTTAAGACTGGCGCGCAAGACCGCCCTTTCTGTGACGGCGAGAAGTGTTTTTAAAAAATGCCCGGGGCCTTGGTCTTCGCCAGTCGACAGCAAAGCGTTGCGCATCTGCTCCTCCTTAGGTCCCCGAGTGCCAAAGTACGACAGTGCAGTGCTCTTGTTGAGCACTGCTTTGCTTGCCTGATCGTTGCGGCCTTGTCCAAGCACCGAGGTCGCTGCTCGATTGTGAGCACCTCAGCTGCAGCTCCCCAGAACCGAGTCAGGGAACCATGAAGTCGACTGAAGGGAAGTTCTGCGCTGATGCATATCGCACAGCAGCCATGCGGCCCACTACCGCCCGGCAGTGCAACGATTCACAGTGATTTCGGATCATGGGGTTTTGCGAACTGGCTCTCCGTACTCGGATCAGCCCTGTCTGATTCAGATCCACGACTGCGATTCAGTGCAGATGCAGGGAGGGCTTCCTGGATCAGCAGCCGTACGATTCAGATCACGGCTTTTAGGGATTGTTTCTAAGCCACGCGCTCTTCAGGAAATAGCGGAGGCTTGTCAGGCGCTACGCTGACCCCTAAAAACCCTAAACCCAGCACAAAACTTGCTCCGAGCTGTTTTCCGCCACGGTCGCTGCCTCCTTTTTTGGTTTAGGGCTTAGGTCTTCCCAGTCGTTGAAGAATAGTGGTATTCATAAGAGAACTCAAGATCATCAGTTGTTCTTCGGTTGCGGTGCTTAGGGCTCAGGACTCGGGGGCCGAAATCTGGGTGAGCAAATCCGCCCCTTCCAGGTGTCGGCCCCGAACCCTGAACCCTCAGCACCGAAACCGAAGAACAACTGATGATCTTGAGTAGTCTGCAATGGCTGGAAAGACCTAAGCCCTAAACCCTAAACGGAGGCAACGACCTACGACTGCAACACGGAGCTAAAACCCTAGGCCCCAGACCGTAATCCCCAAACCCTAAACCCTGAACCCTAAATCCTCCATGTGAAACCTGTCGGGTTACGTGAATGAAAACCTTGATTCTCTTGGCGCTGTCCGGGATTCTAAACGTGCCACTTGGCTGAGCTGACTCAAACGCAGGCTTGATTTAAAGGGGCTATCCGATTGGGCGAGCTGATTCAAGGCACCGCTGACCCGTTACCTGCACCTTCGGCTACCGCCCACTCAGACCCTAGAGCACCTTGCTAATCTTCACGCATCTTCCCCGCCTGCCGTGCCCGCCGCCCCAGCCGCGCCGGCTGCGCTCGCCGGCTCAGGGTCCTGTTGCACTTCCATGCCAAGGAGGTCCAGGAAGGTTGCGAAGGCCCCCAAAAAGAACCCAAAAAGATCGATGTGCCTGGGAAGCGACCTCGCTGCCTCCAGGGATTCTGAAGCCAAGCCGCAACACGCGAAGAAGCGCGAGATGCGATGTCCTAAACTGTCCTGCTTGGCAGTGGCCTGTCGTGGGCAGCTCGGTGGAGGTCAGCCTGGGGAAGTGCAAATAGATGAAAGAGAAATTTTAAAAAAATGGCAGAGCTCAAAAGATGAATGCAAGGGAAGGCTACGGAAGACTATAGAAGATGGATCTGCCGAGTCTCCCCTGCCTCGAGATGGCAACCTCACACAGAAGTGATGCAGCTTTGGCATCGCCAGCCCAGGCTGGCCGACCTGTCCATGCCATCCATGACACCTCTTGTCGCATTTGTCGTGAGCCAGATGCTCCTCTCCCAGACTCGGCCCTAGTGGGCAAGACGTGCCTTTGTGCACAATGCGACGAGCGGCCTTGGTGACAGGCAGGACATGGCAGGACATGGCAGGACATGGCAGGACATGGCAGGACACGCCATCTTACAACCAAATTGTGAAGTCGGAGAACCTTCGCTTCCAGCAGCCTTGCCGAAACGCCGACTGCCTGGCATTAACAGCAACACCTCGGACGGCTCGTTACCCGTCGCTCTTCGGCCGCCTCGCTTCGCTCATGGCTCGCCGTCCACTGCTCCTTGGTTTCTCTACAAGAGTCTCAAGAATCTCAAATTGTTCCTCTTCTTCTTCCTGCAAAGATCCGTTTCTGGTCCCAGCGTCGAGGGAATGCTGGCAATGAGTCATAGCCAATCGCTGGAGACGCGTGTCGTTGCCAGCAGTGCAGAAGTAGACCTTCGGGTCAGGAACCTCTCCCATCGGCGACAGCCGTTGGCCTTTCTAAGTCTAAGGTTGTTCGCTTAAGGTTTGCTCTTTCGCAAATCTGGCTCTTCTCAGCGCTCCTTCTCCTCTTCGGGCTCAGGGTTTCGAGCTTCTACGAGTTTCTGTAGGGCTTGGAATGAGCTTCTCTGTTCTCAGAGCCTCTTGAAGGGCATGGTGTACCTTAGCTTACAAAAGGCTTGCAACCTGGTGTCCCTGTTTCATGCAGGTTCAGTGTCATTTGTAGGGTAAGTCTAGAGGTCTTGACTTTTGGCATTGCTTCTCTCAGGGAACACAAGGAGAATGACATTGAGGGCTCATGCAAGGGAGACGCAAGGGGAACCACGAAGAGTCTCAGGCTCCAGCGAACGCAAGGCCTAGTGATGCAATGAATTGCGTGGCCACATCCAATTCTAAGGCTCTGGTTCCTCCCCTTCTCCAGTACAAACTGTGTGCAAAGCGACAGCACGTGCCTGAGCAGATTGTCTTAAACAACTGGCAGGGCAGGCCCTGCTTTTTTCTCGGCATCTCGGGACAGCTGCTGCTCAGTGGCAGTGCTGTCCCCGCCACAGGACGGATCACCCCAAGAGAGGACAGCGCCACTCTGGCGCAGCAAAGCAAATGCAAACTTTGTTGCACATATTCCTTGGATCTCAGCTCTAGGACACTAGGATACATGCATCCAGACAACGGTAAACAGCAAACACCGGCCCGCGCCCACCCGTGCATCTGCAGGTTTGAGTTACCTGGGGTTCCATGAGGTTGCTGGGCGGCAGGTTGGTACCGGGCTCCTGGTCCTGGTGCATGCAATCTGTTTGAAGCCGAAAGTTGCGCCATTCTAGCCAAGGATCTGTTTATATCTTTCACGCTTGGAAGCACATGAGGCGGAGCTTGAGCAATGTCACCCCACGTCACGATGCCACCGTTATTTTTCACGGCCGCGAAGGATACCTTACCGGGGCTAGCTGCAGCACAAAAGCAAGGCGCAAGAACGGAAGCAACAGCACAACTTCAAGGCATTTCTGTGCCCGGGGCATTGTTGGCATGGAGCTCCACAACACCAGCTGACAGAAGATCGGCAAGGGCAGCTGTGTTAGCTCCATGTCTGGGATCACCCCAGGCGACGACACTACCATCCTCCCTCAGTGCAGCAAAAGCAGCACGAGTTGCGCAGAGCTGCTTTATGCCGCTCAGTTCAGGAGAATTGCCACCGCAGAGAGAGTCTCCCCAGCAAACCACCGTACCGCCATCCTTCAGCGCAGCAAATGCCCCTCGCGTGCTGCAGAGCTCAATGACACCATGTGAAAGGTCTTTCCGCACTGTCTGGCTGTTGCCTCCGGAAGTGTCGTCGCCCCAAGTCACCACGTCACCACCGCAACGAATTGCGGCGAAGGCATCGTCTGTAGAACAAATGCTGCGAACTCCTCCTTCCAAAGACTCTAGCACAGCGGAGCTGTCCCCGCCGGAGTCTGGATCGCCCCAGGTGATTACGGAGCCATCATCCCGCAGAGCTGCGAACGCGCTGGGATTGGAGAAGACCGTGCAGACGGGGGCAGAGTTGATCTCCACAAAATCTTCCTGCACGCTGCTTGAATCACCTCCAGCATGTGGGTCGCCCCAGGTGACGACAGAGCCATTTGTTTTCACAGCGGCGAATGCGCTTCGGTTTGCCCAAACACGCTTCACATCTTTGGTGAGCCTGTGTACCACCGATCCTGCATCCTGAGAATGAACATGTAATCAAAGTCACATGCAGTCACGGTCACAGAAAAGTCACATAGCCTGTGCGCCCTGGTACAACATTTGACGACAAGCACAGCAATGCATAATGTTCACTTCTCGCGCCCTCAAGTGAAGCCATTCACGGATCTTCTGCATCCTCAATGCATCCATGCATCCCCTCCATGGGCAGCACTGCCCCAAGCAACCACCGAGCCATCTTGCTTTAAAGCTGCAAAGGCGGAGTCGGTTGCAGTGAGACCTGTCACCTCAGCTTCCGTCTTGGAAACAGGGCCCCTGTGGCAGAAGTCTCCAGAAATCAGTGGATCATTGCATGAGTAGTTCCAGCTCAGCATTTGCTTGTTGCGTTGTTCAGATTCGTCGAACCTTGCTTGGATGCCTGCGGGCCTACTGCTTCAAGCTAACCTACGCAGAAAATGAGGGTTGAAGAAGGCCTGCCTTCACTGCTGCAGGTGCTGGGCGAATCGAAAACAACAGTAGGGCCAGCAATGGCACGTTGCTCGGGGAACCTACTCCCAGCCTACGCGGAGAAAACGCAAATCAAATTGGTTTCACGCCGCTCTACTTTAATTCTGTCGGGCTGCAACAACCTGTCTTGCTTCGTGACCGCAAACCTACCAATAATACACGGATCTACCCGGGTTCCTGCTGCTGCATATCGAGCCCTGCGCGCCAGCTACGACTGAAAACGGCTACACGGAGATAAGACCATGCTACACCAAAAAAGGGCTACACAAAAGCCAACAAGAATGCTGCTCAGCTGAGCAGCTCCACTTTGGAGAGAGTCCCGCACGGAGCGACTATCCCCTCCGTAGTCAGCATGGCCCCAGGTGATGACAGAACCGTCGTGCTTCAAGGCAGCAAAAGCCGCTGCCGATGGGCACAGGGACTTAATGCCCTCCTCCACCTGGTGTCTGACTCTCCCACCTCAAGAAGAAACAGCCATGCTGCAAATGCATGCATGCTCAAAGCGAAACTCTTTCTTAGACTCCCTCAAGATTTCTCTGCCCTCTGAAACTGAAAAGCTGTGTTTTGCCACTGTGGTTTCAAGGGGCTGTCTCCCCCAAACTGCGCATCTCCCCAGCAGACCGCTGCGCCCCAGGATGTGAGAGCTGCAAACGCGCGGTGGTTGGCCACGAGATCGACAGCCATCAGCGAGCGTTGGTGCCACAAGGCACAGCTCACAGCTCACAGCTCAACATTCGTATTGCATATCAACCGGATCATACCGTTGGTATCACAACGTATCTCCTGCGGTTCAGGACAGCATGCAGAGGACATACGCAGCCTTCATGTAAAGCATGCGAACTACGAGGACGCCTTGCAAAGCAAGCAGCATCTCTTCCAGCTCTACAACGTTTTCGGACATTGTAAGGCTCCGGCAAAGATGCACAGAACAGCACGGAACCGTCGCTTTCGCAGACCGAAAACATGCGGCCGCCTGGCAGGGTGAACCCACATGCCGCCAGGTGAAGAGCCCTGTCATCCGAAGGGCAAGGACGCACACTTTCAGGCCCACCCCATCCCCCACACCCCAATCTCTCCACGTGTAGAGGGGCTTTCGTGCCTAATGTGACTGACCAAAGCGCCTGATGCAATCGCTCCATCGCTTCTTTCACAATCTCCTCCTTTGCCGCTTCCTTGGCACCTCAGATGCAAAGTCAGAATGATAGACAGAATGTCACTGAATGATATGCAGGAGCGATTTCACCCTACAAGCCTCACCAAGAGATCACGGACATCACTGAGCAGTCAGCTTTGGCCCAACTTTGCTTCGGCCGTCTGCAAACAGACACGCTGCTGCTTTCTCAATACGCGTTCCGGCGAGCCATCCGGTTCTACAATAGGATGCTCGTCCTGCAAGATATCCAGCGTGCTGACGAGTATTGCCTCCTGTCCGTGGGCGGAATGAAACACAACTGATGCCAGTGCCACTCCGCGAAAGCTGGCAAGCTTGGAAAAGACCGTAAAGAATCTAAAGACCCTACAGACCCTAAAGACTCTAAAGACCCTAAAGACTCTAAAAGACGGTCACTTGACATCACTGTGTCCTCACCGAGCCGGCTGCAGGCGTTGAGTGGGGAGGGGGCCTTCGCAAGCCTCACCAGAGCCTGGCCTTGCGTCACGCAGTCAAACGTCATTGAAACGTTGGCAAACCGGCGGTAGGAAGATGTACGAGTTTTCGGACCTCACACTCGAGCACCATTTGGTTTAGGGCAGCGGCGGAAGAGCACCTTCCCCAGCAAAACCTGTCTAAGGCCGTGCTCTCGGCAAGCAAGCGCCCCAGTCTACCACTCGGACGACATGCCACACAGTCAAAGCAATAACAGTAGAGGCTCCAGTGCGCACCTGCCCCTCCGAACGAGTTGACAGCTCCTGCACCAGGCCTTTGAGGCCCCAAGCGGCTAACTGCAACCGCAAGTCCCGGTCTCAAGAGAAAGACGAAAGTAGTCTCATCTCACTTCTCCCTCTGCTCTCCTCCTCGGCCAGCTGCTCGAGGCGGCTCTCCTTGGCTCTTCAGAAGGCTGAGCGTTAATGCTCCTTAATACTTCTTTTGCTTTGCTTCTCAAATAAGGCCAAGCGTTTGGGGCCGGCACCGTGCTGTCAAGAGCACTCAGGGCTTTTTGAAGCTGTTGCACCACCTGCCATCATCTGCTTAGCAGCTCGCCGGACCGGACATGTGCGGCGGGCAGAGGACACATCAGCAAGAGGCCGCAAGGACTTCACAGAGGAGGAACACAAGGGGGGCCGCAGCCGCACCTGCTGCAGCGCAGACTCTTCCGAGGACGCAGCTGCAGACAGACCACCGAGAAGGCCAGGGTCCTGACTAGAGGCGTTCTGAACTTAAGGCCTTAAGGCCCCTGATCGCCGGTTGACCAGGCCTTGTCTAGGAAGTGGCAATCTGTCGAACGGGTTGTTGAAGCAGCCTGGCAAGACCCGTTGTCACCACGCGTGTTCGGTCGCCAAGCCAATTGCCTGCGGCACCGCCATACGTAGCTGCAATCTGCAAAGCCTGGTGAAGGTCTGGTAAAGTAGAGTTCCAGGACATGCCCAGCAAACTTCGTGAAGCGCTGGGCTACGGACCAGATTTGCAACTTGGCTGCTTCAACCTTGTCCTTGCTCGTTCTGAAGTCTATAGAAGACGAAACAGCTAACACCAGGAGACGACAAGAAACGAATTTGAAAGACGACAAGAACTGAACAAGACATATGAACACAGACGCTCTGTCTCAGACGTACCCTGCTAGTTCATAGTCATGCGGAGAAATGCGGCAAAGCCGATGATGGGTCACCGCCGCATCGTTTACTCAAGTATGTTAGCTGAACTAATTAACCTCCCCCCAAAGACATCCCATAGCTTTGGCTGCTTGATGAGGTGGCTCAGCGTGACGGCCACTCATTGCGACTTAACTCCAGCATGAGCCTGAATGGTCCTTCGTTGCATTGAACAACTCGATGCCCTGCTTCGCGTGCGTCATCGCCTCGCTAAGCAAGGAGGCAGGGGCGAGGCAGGGGCCAGGCCAAGCTGCCTCGGTGTGATCTCACACATGCCAGCGGCCTTCGTAAAACGGCCAGTGCTCGCATAGAGTCGGCCCAACCTCCGCGCGGCTGCGCAGTCGCATGCTCTCGGCCAAGAGAGAAGAATCAACTTGGAACACGGGAAAGCGTCAATTTGGATCTCAAGTAGCCTCGAAACAGAGCAGCTCTAAACACTGGCCCAAGCACCACGTCTAGTTCTTTTTCGCGTTCATCGTGCTTAGGGCTTTGAGGGTTTAGGGATCGTAGGGTTTAAAGTGTAGGGCTTTTAGCGTTTAGTGCTTTTGGGGCAGGGTTTAGGGCTTTCAGGGTTGAGGGCTTTTAGGGCTTAGGGCTTTAATGGCTTTAAGGGTTTAGGATCTTATTGCAAACCAACGTTTTAGCGTTCTGTGGAATGAAACTTTTCTGCATTCCAAATTGACCCTTTCCCACTTTCCTCCGTTCCCTCCCCCAGCCCAACCACGCGCAGAGTCTCGGCAGCAGGCTTGCTGTATGCTCGAGCTAGCAGAGCGCGAACCTCACGCCGAGCTGCGAAACTTGCCATGCGGACCACAAGTCAACTCGCCACCGACCTGAAGCTGGAGTTCTGCTGCCACCTGGCAAGGTCCACCCAATGCCCCGGCATTTTTGATATTTGAGCTGAACCGACCCTCACCTCACTGGGTACTGCAGCCAACTGGTGCAGAGATCGGAGGCACAGGCTCACGGTGGACTGCCAAGTATTGCACGCAGCACGTCTTGTCCATGATAACAAGCGGGCGATTGCCATGAAGAGACTTGCCAAGAAGCTCTCCTGCAGCCATCGCTCGCACTGCATGGCCGGCGGCTGCATAGAGTCGTTCATGCCCGCCACCTGAGCCTGAGCGAGGGGGGAGAGCGGGAGAATACACCTGAAACGAGGCACGCGTGGGTCCGGTGGCCTCGATGTAGCTGCGGGTGTCCGGGTCGAGCTCCTGGCCTGGTGCCTCGGAAACGCATCGGGCGCTCCCTGCCGGAGCTCCCTTAGAACCGCAATGCCGGGGAATGCTTGGTAATGCTCGGGTGGCCCAAAAGGAGCTTGAATGGAGAAACCCCCCCCCCCCGCCCCAACAACCCCAGAAGCCCAAAAGCCCATCGCCGACCCCCGAACTTGGGAGCGGGCGACACTGGGAAGCAGCAAAGTTGCGAGCTCGTGCAAAAGATCCGCCTTTGACTCAACGTTGCTTCGCGATTGTGGATATGATTTGCGGGACATTGAGGGACTCAACACAAATCGGCCATCCCTCTTCTTACCTTTGACGTCCTTCCTGGGCTCTGGCCGAGCCCTAATCACATCTTTCTCAGGTCTCAGCTCCGCCCTGTTCTTCGTTTATGTTTGCGATGCTAGGTCTCATTCAGCAAGAACTCCCATCCAGAATCCCCGCAAAAACTCACAGGAAGCAAGGGATGAATGATGAAAGGGTACCAGTCCGTCGAAAAGTGGAGTGACTCAACCTGGCACTGCACAAAAAAAACCCGCTTCGAGAGATTCAGGACCGGCCTTCCATTTGCAGATAGAGCTCAGCAGCGAGGACCTGTCAAACGCTGCGAAGCAGCAAACCCAACAGCGCCCGAATTCCACAATCGAACCAAACCAGCAGGCTCCGCTCGTATGCCCCAGAACGCTGCGGCTGTCCGGCCCGAGGTTTGGTCACAAGCTCCTTCACAAGCTTTGAAGGAAAGTGGGACACCACTTCTGCAAACGCAAAGGCAGCCTCTGCAGCATCCAATTCTTTCATGGCGGGTCCGATCATGCCTGGCGGGCTCCGGAAGACTGTGATAGGTTGACAGTGCTGCGACAGCACCGGAAAGTGCACGAGCACGTGCAAATCACGCCAAAAACAATCACGGAGATCGCCCGTCATTGCCCATCATCGCTCATTCCATGCTCGGCAATGGCTGGGCAAAACAGAAAAGGCAGAGACGGTTTTCCTCTCAGACATGCGCCACTATCACGGAAAATCTGGTGACACCCTGCGCAATGGCTCCGTCAGCGGCGGTGTGTCAGCATGACAGAGACAAGGGACATCATCCTCTCTCCGCTGTGTCCTTGGCATCACGCTCGTCACAAGATGTATAACATGTCAAGTTCCAAGTCGGACCAAGGCACGAAGCTCCCTGGCATCTCAGGGTTCAAACACCCCAGCGCATGCTGAACGTAGGCCTCATGGCGAGATCTGGAACAGTAGTAAAGGAGCATTCAGAGCATGCCTGGGCAGCATAAATCCCCCCGCGCCTTCCCTCCCCCCTTGGCCCCACTCTTGAGAACGTGAGGCAATCCCTGAATTCTGGGCCGCAGTTGGGGTGCCCTATACATGAGCCTGGTCTATACATGCGCCTGCGTTGTACAACTGGATCCCCAAACAGGCAGCCTCCGAGCAGGCCCGGGCCGAGGCAGGTCGCGTAGCGTTAAAACTAGACCCGTGAAGAGCATTGGCAAATTTGCAACAGCTGGGACGCGAACCCGCCCAAGTCGTTCTGCAAAGTGCGACGGATACCACACCTCCTGCTGGTGTCCAGACGTGTGCTGACGCTAAGGATCAGACCTTACCTGACCGTTCCGACATGCCTCATGAAAGCAAAGCCGGTCCCCTGGCTTGCGGAGCTCCATGAGGGAGTACACTCCCTCAACTTGCTGTTGCAAGTTGAATGTGCCTCGGCTGCTGGAGACTCAACTCCAGTGACTTGTGTGCCTTGCCTGGGGGCCCAGGCGGGTTGCCAGCGTCTGCTCCGTCACAGTTTTTGTGAGAATGTTACCTCGATTCTCATCAATGCTCTGCGGCACTCTGCGGCCCCACGCTGCGGCACTCAGCGAGGCCAAGGAATGCGCTGTCTTCAGGCGGTAAAGCCTGAGCAAGGGGGTGGGAGCGCTTTTGCGGACTCCGGCAAGAAATGACCTGGCCTTCTGCAGCACCTTCCAAAGCAAGGTCAGCATCCGCAGTGGCAGCCTTTCAGATCATGCCGCAGTGAGGGCCAGCGACGACTCTGAGTGTCGACGGCTCACTGTTTTGCTTTAACTGCAGGCTTGCGGCATCTCTCGCAGGCTTGAGTGCATGCGCTTCACCTTGGCACGGTCAAATTGCCGGAGCCCCCATCCGTTCAAGCCGGGCCTTTAGCCTGACGAGCAAGATCATGAGCAGTCGATGCCATTTCTCACGATCAAACGGCCTTGGTCCGGGCATTCTCAGGGAGATATCCTCAACACATACCAGTGCCCCGCCACCTGATGCCCTACCTGATGCACATGACTATACGGGACTTTTGAGTTACATCCCAATTCCACGTAGGAAGTGGCGCGAGCATACCAATGATGATGCAATTCATTTCAGGGCGTGGGCAACCAAAACGGAGGTCCTTCAGCCAGCCCGGAGCCCCACCAAGACAAGCACCCCGATTTCAGCATCTTCGACGCGGAAATCATTGCAATGATATCTGACCTCAGCTGTGCATGAAACTTGATTCAAGTCAGCGAATGGCGAAACACCAGAACTTGTTTTTCACGGCGTCTGGTTGTCCGACCTTCGTGTTGGTGCATCTCTGCTGTACATGCGGAGGTTGTGCATCGAACATGTCATCGCAGCCCACTCTTGTGAAACTTGTGCATGTCTGCATGAAGAACCACCTCTCTGCTTGGAACTTGCGCAGCTGAAGCTCGGCATGTCAGTTGATGTGATTGGTGTTACATCTTGTCCGGCATGCGCTCTTGAGTTCCGAGCACAGGTGTGTGGCGCTGAGCGTTTCCTGGCCCGGTTCCGCAACCCTGCGTTGGGAGCACGTTCCCTCTCCGCATTTCCTGAGCGTCACAGCACCGAAACGCGGCGTTTCGGAGCACTGTTGACCGAAAACCTTTGCGGCAAGGGCATTCTCAACACCCCAGCGCAAGCCAGCTGTGCCATCCAAAGTCCAAAGCCGCGCAATCTTAAACTCCTAAACCGTATACCCTAAACCCCCAAAGCAGTGCAATCCAAAGCAGTGGTACTTCTAAACGGTATACCCTAAACCCCTGACCCCCTTGCAAATCAACCTGTCAAACATGGGTCCCAAAATACGACACCCGCGACCCCAAACCCAGCACAACTGCTTCCCGACCAGACCATGAGTCATTTTGTGTGTTCGGTCGTGCGGGTGCACTTCCCCCACAAAGGGATACAATTGTCCGCTTAGTCACATGCCCACAAGGGTTAGATTTAGATTTTCTCGGGGGTATGAGCTAAAGGGCAAAGATTTGCTCGTCAAGACCGGCAAAGCCGCTGCAAAGTGTTGACCCTGCCAATCCGACAGCTGGAAGACGCACCCAAAAAAAGTTGCCCGCAGCACTGCACTGGTGTTTTAAGAAGGCAGCCTAAGCATTTCACCTAGGCAAATGGCTTACTTTCGAAAAAAGTACGGTTTTGCTTTCGTCTTGGAACGTTCGAAAGCCTTGCAAATCACCTCCTGGGAACTTCTGGTTTCGGGTTCGGATTCAGGGTTCGATTCAGGGTTAACCGTTGATAGCTATACTTGAGGGACGAAAAATTGAACTAGAAGTGAATTTGCAAGGGCCCTAAAACCAATCCACAGCCCCATCACCAAGGGGGGTTCGAGGGAAGGGGGTACCTGGACCAGGCCGGGGGGGGGGGGGGGGGCTGCGGAGATGCTCGTTCTTCCCCTTCCCCAGCCCCCTTACTATCCCCCCTCCCCCCCCCTCAACTCTCCTAAACCCCTAAACCTAAACCCTAAAACCCAACCTAGAACCCTGAGGCTAAAAACCCCTAAACCCTCAAACCACAACGCCCTAAACCTTAAAACCCGAAACCCTAAACAAACGGTATTACCCTACCCGCTAAGCCCTTAAAGCCTGAAACCTTAAACCCTAAACCCGAACCTAAACCCTAGACCCCTAAACCCCTAAACCCCTAAACCCTAAAAACCAACCCACACCCACACCACAGGAGGGGAAGGGCGGACTGGGAGGGGGAGGGGGGGGAAAGGGCCTGCCGGGCACAACCATCTTTTGGGCCTTTCGTGCCACGCAGCTTCAATTTTCGGTGGGGTCGAGGAGGACACCAGAGGGGAGGTCAGGCAACAGTAGGGGGCCGAGGAGAACACACATTTGGGATGTCGACGAGAAAAAGCGACTGCCTTGAACAACATCCAAGCATCAAGCTGTCAGGATTGCTTTAAGATGCTTTGAGCTCATGGCATCTGGTCGGCCATGGATTCCCGCACCTCTCAGATGATTGCGCATGCTGTCACAAGGCACGCAACTACAGTTAGGAGAGCTTCATGCAACAGTGCTGCTTAGCTGAACGGAACTCATGAAGCAAGCTAGATGTTTCAATGTGATCAATTCAGAGGAGCGCACCATCACTTCGCCAGCCCCAAGCCTCAACTCAGCTGTCCATCATTTTGCTGGTATTTGCAACTTCATGCAACTTCATGCAGAGCTTCAGTGTGGGGCTCAGGCTGGGGCGCCGCATGCTGCATGCGCTTTGCATAGATCTAGCCAGCCAGGTCAGCACTACACTGCTACACTGCCAGTGCCGACACCGCCGCCATCAGTCTAAAGAACACAGAGCGGCTAATGTCGTGCAATGAAGGCGACGCCACAAGACTTGCCCAAGCCTGTCCGGATCTGATGCCTGCATAGAAGCGTGTAACTGCCTACACCATGCTGCCCACAGGCTTCTGTGCAATTTAGGATACGAGCCTTCGCTGCTCGTGGTGAGTGAACTAGAGCTTGAAGCCTAGCATTCATGAGCAGATGCCGGGGGCACAAGTCAACGTCTCTTGAAGCCACACCTGTGGCTGGTCCAGCATGCTCCTGCCGTCATGCCTGGGTAGGGGGCATGTGGGAATTCGGGTGAACCCGTGTCTCCCGCAGTGAACCCCTCCCTGTTCCTTCTTCTGGGCTTTTGAACTGAATGGAGAACCGAGCTGGGAAGGAAGCCGCCGAGACCCCAGAAAGCCAACCCTGGGGGTTCTTGCAGTCAAAGCAGCATTCTACTTCGAACATCCCCACCCTCTCTTGGCAGAGGTTTGGGCACTTCAGGGTCTGGGGCTGGGCACTCCGGGGAAATTCTGGGGAGACTCTGGGGTTGGGCACTGACCGGGCGAGGAGAAGAGTTCCGGGCGAGGAGAAGAGTTGAGTTTAAACTTTAACAACCCCACACCGAGGGTGGGGAAAAATGTTGCTAGATTGATTTGCGCGGCGCGCGCGATACGCGTTCTTTCCATAGCGTGGGTGCGCACACGGATTTCATCGCAAATTACATGCTTTTGGCTTCGTGGACAGTGTCTCACCTAGGCCCCGCGTGTATCTTCCGGCGTTTGCAGTTGGAAATCGTGGTCTCGGCTCAGCTCTCTTGCATTTTTGAGGTTTGCATCGCTCCGTGTCCTGAAAATTCCTGCATTCTGGGCCGTCGGGTGGATTCGCTGAGTGCGGCTAGACTAGAGGATGTGCAACTTCGCGATGTTGGAAATCGCGCTCGCACGTCGCTTTTGGACGTCTGTGTTCGCGAAATGCGAAACTGTCGTCATTTGTCGTCGCTCTTGGGCGTCGTTGCATTTCGGGATGTTGGAGATCAGGCTCCTACGTTGTGCTACAAAGGTCGACTTTGTGGAGCCCGTACTACACTTGCAAAAGCGACGACAGTTGCGCATCCCAACCAGACGCCCAAAAGCGGCGACAGTTACAAGAATGGCGACGTCGGGACATCTGGAGGTCCAGTAGCTCGAAAGTCAGCTTCTCATGACCCCATGAAACGTACCCCCTTGAACTTGACGTGCTCTTCGTGTCCCCATGAAGTCTCACTGTTTGGGGTCTACGCCAGCATAACTCCGGCATAATTCCTTTTGCGAGGAGGTGCCATACAACTGGGTGCTGCAATGAGCTGCATCACAGCGGCAGGCTCCGTCAAGCCCGTCGTCTTGGGATTGCCATGGCGCTTCTGTTGTGGTTGGCGATTTTCAGAGAATCCGGGAGGTGGGCCGCTGGAGGCGTGTGGAAAGTGAGTTGCTGGTAGGGCTGTTCTTGCAAGCTGCGAGATTGCTGCGGACGGCACAAAGCATCTTGCGCAAGCTCTCAGGCATGTCTACGCCGCGTCTACGCAACCTGGAGAAATGAAGGCAGGCTGGCGCAAATCGCCACCACAAGACAGGCTTTGGCGCAGTCTTGCCAAGCCTTTGCCAGAGGCAGTACAGGTTTGGGCGTTCAAGGCCTGGACAACTGTTCAACTGAGAGTGCTGCAAAGATGTGCGTTGATGGCTTTAGCATGGATCCGTTCCTGGCATTTCAATGCTGCCGATGTGCCAAGTCTCCCACGAAGCAACAATGCCGAACGGGCCTCTAATTGCCTCACACTGCGAGCGAATCTGCTGCTGCTTTCCAGATTGCTGGTCAGCACGCTGCTGGCATACCTGGAAGAACTGCACCCTGCAACTTTGTGACCAGCTGCCTCTTGTGCAGCTATCGATACGGGCCCTCAGCATTTAAGCAACCCATGTCGACAGACTCGTCTCATGGCCCGACCGCGCTCAAAAACATCCATAGCTCACCATAAAGGCTCAGGGGCACTCTGCAGCATGTTGCCTGCTTCGCTGGAGGTGCCGCCTAGGTTGATACGAGCCTTTCACTGAGATCAGTATAGTTGAGGATACTTCCGGATTGTAGCTGCCGGCAGCAGAGCTGAGGTCACTGCAAGGCACTGAGCATCCTGGAAAGATCCAGATCCACATCGCCATGTTCATCCTGGCAGATGAGGTTCGCTCAGCCTTGAGTCATGTCTGATTGAGGCATGTGAGCACGCGTTGCAGGGCCTCCGCCAAGAAAGTGTCGGCCAGGAACTCAAACGCCGAGGCCATGAGCAGCTGGAACCTGCATCCGAAGTCCGCAGGGGCGTGCCCCCGCCGTGTCTCACTCGATGTCTCGCACGCGACGTCACGGGATGTCTCGCACGCGACGTCACGGGACGGCTCGCGCGATGTGGCACCTGCATGGTAGAGGTGGCGGATCCGAGCCATCCTGCAGCTTTGCCGCGTGGATCAGCAATCCGAAGCTCCGACAACGCACCCTTTTTGCCACGGAGTCCCGCAACAATGGGGCGTGCGCTCAAGAGGCAACACCTGCTTTGCCAGGATATTCTGGTCTCCTCTGCGCATCGAGCTGCCGATCTCAAGGCTCGAACCTGCATCGGGCAAGTGCATAGTCGGCAGCTGGACAGCGACCGGTGTCATATTCGTGAAGCCGGCAGTTCTGGCATCTCAGCTGCGGGCTGATCTTAGCATCATTTGGCGCACACGAAGAGGATGGCAACAGCTTTTTGCTGTCCACCTCTTACAAGCCCGACATTCGACCGGCGGCGTGAACATCCCAAAAGCCACTCAGACGCACATGGTATTGAATGCGGCATGGCTTGCTTCTACTATGCTCATGGCCTGGCGCCAGACGGAACCTCAGAGATGCAAAAACATGACGTGCTAAGACTTACACTAACAGCCAGTGCTCAGCAACAAGCAGGTTGTGCTGTCGCTTAATATCGCTCAGTCGTTCTCCTACAAGGCCATGTCTACCCAGCCTTGCTTCACGCGTTCTGCTTATAGCTGTGAGTTGAGGCCGTTACGTGCTTCAGCTCTGTGCGTGATCGCGCAGCTTCAGACGTCATCGGCGACTGCGCAAGCCTCACCTGTGCTGCAACTCAACCCCTTGAGCCGCTTGTTTCACTCACGCGAGCCATCTCATCTAAGACCTATGCTGCCGCATGGTAGCTGAGCAAAGCCTTTGTGACCTTTGCACTGAAAAGAGCAGCGACTTGAATGGACGGATCTGGGCTGGGTGGGGGTGGAGCAGGGCGAGCCGGGCCAGCGCACAAGAACTGCTCGCCACCGTTGGGAGCTTGGAGACGATTCCATCTTCGTGTCCTCACACGACTGAAACGAAGGTGAAGGCATTTCGGCAATTCAACTCCCTTTTTGGTTTCACATGTTTCACATGTTGGCCCATCCTCCTTTCTGGGGGCGGTCGTCTTAGCCATCTGCTCCAAACGGGCCTGCGAAGTGCAACAGTAAGATAAACTGAGTCTCGACATCCTCCAGCAATTAATGGCATGCAAGGGTCGCCAGTTCCAACTCCTCTGAACCTCAGCCATTCAAAACTGGACCGGAGAAGAAACGACCCTACTGTCGACGTCTGTGCCAGCCCTGCAAGGTCTTTTTTTCCAAGGCGGCACGTGCGCAGGCACCACGATCTATCTCAAGCCGAATCCTTGCGTCTCCGTGACGGCCTCAACAGACAGACATGCTGCGCCGGACAGAGGAATCCACTGTGTGCAGTCGAAGTTTCCCTCAAGCCAAAACAGAGACCGCGTCTGTTTGTCTCACGTGAGGCTGTATGCTGCCTGCAGAGGGAACGGGGAATATATTCGACTGAGTACAAAGGGTCTATGGGAGACTTCGGGTGGTTCGCACTTTCGGGTCGGTTTGCAGCTTTCAGAGCCTGTTAGACTTCTGGGCTTGTAGGTTTTTGGATGGGCTTTGGTTTTAGGGCTCAGGGTTTGCAGCGGTGTTTCGGGTAGGCAGGACAGGACATTTTGCGGTCTTCAAGCTCTCAGGCATCACGGATTATTAAATTTCCCGAGGCTTCCGGGCTATTTAGCCCTTGAGGGTCGGTTTTTCGGGTTAGAAGAGGGGCATCTCCTCGATTCTTCTGTTTTCTAAGGGGTCTGGGAGTGCCGTTTCAGAAGCTCCAAAAAACCAGGGCTTCTCAGGTTTCGGAGCCAAGTTCACGCACAGGGCGGCTCCGCGGGAGGGTCTGGGAAGGCTGCGGCTCTCAGGGCTCCAGGGTACACATTCGTGACTGCCGTGGCTTGCAGAGAAAAAAAGGCACAACTGCAAGACCAACAAAAGGGCATCCCGGAAAAAAAACCAGTGAGACACACACAACCTGCAGAGAAAACGAGCTCCTGCAACAGGCGTTCTCGAAGCACGCTCGGAGAGGAGTACAGGGGCAGCAAAAGCGTGTGAAAGCCTCGGGTCGGTCTGGTTCTCTCTGCAAATCTCGGAAGGCTTGAGTGCATGGTGTGCATATATGCACTTGGCTGAAAAAGCAAGAGAATTCGAATGACATGCAGACCGAGCTTCAAGTGTATGCCGTCGGCAGCCTGACACTGCAGCGAACAACCCGGATGTAACCGGCAGTACTGTGATGCAGGGTGCTGTAGCTGCTGCGCCCACCTCTCATCCCCAGTTCCGTTCTTCTGGATCTGCAGCTTCAGCTCAGACCAACCCTTCGCAGGCATCCTGGAGTTTGCGACTATTGACCCACCAAAGACCCTGCAACCATTGGGAGCTGCTTCGAAGGCTGCACCCCCGCCCTCCACACTCGGTTCGCTTCACTCGGCCAGAACAAGTCGGACGGCTACTAGGGCATGTTCATGTTAACAGAACTTTCCGGCATCTGCCAAACTCCGCCCCCTCCCTCGAGCTGTGTCGGACGTGGCAGTCCTGGAGCTTGCAGAAACAAAGACAGCGAAGCTGTCAAGCTCATCCTCGCTGAAGCTGTCGAGAATTTCCTGAGTTCCGCGATTCCGCGCCACATGCTTTTCATTCACAATGCATCCCTTCTCTCACTCAAACGTCAACTTTTTCTCACTGGGCTTTCTGAGCGAACCCTTGTGAACCTCAATCTTGTTCAAACAATGCTGAACAGCCAATACAAATGTGTAGCCAGTGGTTTTTATAGTGCTGAGTTTAGTTCTGAAGTCAGCATTTAAACAAAACAGGTTTTTCAAATACAAAAAAACGCCGCTAATTGCAAAGAGTAGCATCGGTGACTTTCTGTTGGTACGTAACGGAAGGCTAAATGTAAAGTGGGATTCCCTTTCAATACAATACTCACCTCATGCTATAATTTTTATACTATGTTCCAAATGACTACCTGCCCAAATAAGACGCTGTTGTTCGGTTGGTATGCCTTCTTTATCTGGCACACTCCCCTCGGTGGGCGTTGCAAGTCAGGCATACTAAAGCCTATAGAAGAAGGATGCAACGGATCCTACACTCATTAGACTCATGCCACTACCGATGCCGACATCGCAGGACTTGGCCGTGGCAGCTACGGGGTCCTGCAAGCACTGCCGGTGAAGGCTCCGGCGGCAACAGCGTTGCTGCAGGCACTGCAGTCACTGCAGGCTACAAGGATTCCCCAATCCCAAGGCGCAAAAAAAAACCACGAAAACAACAAAGAGCCCTCCTAAACCTTCTTTATCTTGCACTGTTGTTCTACATTGGGGTCCGGACAATCCCCACACTCAACAAACGTTACACCCCAATCCATGAGTGTGTTTATGTGTGTGCGTGCGTGTCCGTGAGTGTTCGTCTGTGTGTGTGTGTGGTGTTATGTGTGTTATGTGGATTCTGCGCATTACGTCTGTTATGTGTGTTACGTGTTCAATGTGTGTGATGTCTCTCTCTATTTCTCTCTTTGCACATGCGTGTTCCGAGTGTTGTGTGTTTGTTGTTTGTTTGTGTGTGTGTGTGTGTGTGTGTGTGTGTGGGTGTGTGGGTGCGTGCGTGCGTGCGTGCGTGCGTGCGTGCGTGCGTGCGTGCGTGCGTGCGTGCGTGCGTGCGGCGGGTGCGTGCTGCGTGCGTGCTTG
>CAJNDS010002253.1:177507-195303 GCA_905221605.1 Symbiodinium natans
CAATTCCAGAGATGGTATCCGAATCGACAAACACCACCCCAGGACCATGCCACCGGCATGTCCATGGATTATGCGGGCACGGACCAACCTGTCAGAGACCTACAAACCTGGCACACTGGAGCCTTCCCACACATTCCCGTACCTCCCGACCGCACAGTACCTCCTCCCGAAGAACGGCATCACAGAGAAGACAGATCCAGGTCGCCACTTCGAAACCCTGGTGTCCACACGATGGGCATGCACGTCAGCAGCTTGCAACAACTGCTCGACAGCCTTGAACCAGCTGTGGACGCGCAATCCGTCACACAACATCACGACCAAGGCCGGCTACGCCCAGTTCTACCAGTGGATCAGATAGAGAAAGTGCAGCCGCAGTGGTGGAGACGACCGATTCGACCGGAACTTGTTCACATGCTACCTCCGGTTGAACCACACCATTGGGAACTCCAAGAGGACGGTACACCCGTCATTCGATTCTTCCCCAACCGCATGACCTTCCTCCCGAAGCAGCTGGTGCACAAGTTCCCCTCACTCCAACAAGAACTTCAAAACAGCATCCTCATGACCTGGGACCAATACA
The DNA here is from genome assembly GCA_905221605.1 of Symbiodinium natans. Lineage (NCBI taxonomy): Eukaryota > Dinophyceae > Suessiales > Symbiodiniaceae > Symbiodinium > Symbiodinium natans. The sequence goes on from CAJNDS010002253.1 coordinate 178,088, forward strand.
AGGACGACGCATCCACCCACGTCCAGATGGCACGCTACGCCGACTCCGTCGACATTCCCCAACCCAAGCCCCTACACCTACGACTACGTGCCCTCCTACACGAAATTCTATCAGGAACCGCTGCAGTTCACATCCTACAGTTCACAGCCATACAGTTTAGGATGCTCGTACGCAAAGGCACTTGCCCAGATTTGGCCACAATGCCCAACATCTATCAGCTCTGGCACTGGGGCTACATCAAATTCCGAAGTGTGAACCCGGAACTCTGGATGTTCACACACAACTTCGCAGATCCCAGAACTATGGGCAGGCTGGAGCAGACCTGCACTCACTTCCACAGAGTCTGGTCAGCACACGTCCTACCCAGCACGGCAGGATTGGTACCCCTGCTTCCGCCCATACAAGACCTCTGCGTGGTGCTCCATAGTACTACGCCACCCTTCCACCAGCCGATGCTTGCGAAGTACAACACCATCTCGGGCATCATGACCATGCAGGCGGTCAGCAACATAGTCTTCCGCAAGGCTCACCATGACCTACAGCTCCACAGAACATGGCCCAGCATCGATTCCCACACAGAATGCCTTCAGGGAACCAACACGTTCCAGATTCCGGACCACTGGTCAACCAACATATGGACCGACACGCTTCAGAAGCTCACCCACACGACCAGATGGACGCCACCCTCCACTCCCGACATCCGCACCAAACTCACCATCGACCACCTCCACAGCGACACACTGCCCACCATGGTATGGACACCGAGATTCGCCTTACCCCTCACCTCCCAACAGATCCACGCAGTTCAAGTCTCCACCCAAGCAGCACATGTACTACATCGACTTTGGGACCCACTCATCTTCACCTTTGCGGACCCTTGCCACACCATCGACGGTTTCGACGCCAAGCGGACAAGCCGGCCTGATTTGATTGGCAAATTTCACCGACTGAGTCCAGGAGGACAAACGCCAATGTTAGCAATCCCGGCCAGCAGCGTGATGGAGACACAGTTGGACTGGGCCTGGTTCCAAACCACTACGGCATCCAGTTCCTCGTTCAGATGGCTGTCTCTACCCCTTGCAGTCATCGGACACCCCAGGACGCACTCGGTCTTTTGGACCCACCCGAAGATATCAGGCCAAATCCAACGTCACCAAGCTCTACATGTACATCAAACCACGTGGCTGGCGGTATCGGGAACACCTACAGCCTTCCAAGAGGATCCAGACATCAAGCAGAATCAAGCGCAGGCCACGCCAACTCAGGAGGAATGGACGGACTTCATCAACCAACGACAAGCTCTACTAGAACTTCAACGACGCACCACCGTTGACCAAGAAGCAGGCCAACATCAATGGAAGTATGTGAAGTGATGAAGTCCCAGCAACGACAGTTTCACGATGGAACGAACTCAGCCACATGCACCCGTTGAGAGAAGTTGCAGCCATATGCACCTCACATCCTGCATGCAATTTTCGGAACACGCTGTTTCTGCAAGTGTAGTGTTTCTTGCGCCTGACACAGCCGTTGCGTGCCTCACGTAGGCTTCTTCACTAACAGCTGAACATATCAGCATCCCCAGACCCCCGCGCCATGGCAGACAGACGTGATCGCCACGATCAACGACATGCTCAATGGCATGCAGACTCACACAGACGAGGCAACCGTTCCAGACGATCCAGATCACCCAGAAGATTCAGCACGCCAAGACCATCTAGGAGGCATCGCACTAGGTCGGCATCACCGAGATCCACGCGCACATTCCACTCCAACCCACGTCCTAGCTCGGGACCAACTTTGACCCCCAGATCCACATTCACAACGTCCCACACGCCTCTTCATCACGGACAAGATTCGGCGTACAACCCACGACGAGATCGCCACCGTCACGATCAGCGACTCCCGATATACGGGAACTCTCCCATCCAATCTACTCAATCTTCGGCCCCTACCCCAGCCCGCCCTAACCCCAAAGAACGCGCCAAGGAAGTGCTCCAGGACATCTTCCACCAGCCCAACAATGACCTCCCAGACCATTGGGATTCCACCGAGCTGCTCTACGACAAAAACCAGTATGGAGGAGTCCAGATGCCCAGAATCGTACCTGCCACGTCATCGGCCAAGAAAAATGGCACGGCAGGTATGGATCCTTTCGACATAAAACTCTGGCAAGTGGCCTTCGAGGGCAAGCACAATTATATGTTGCGACAACTCGCCAACGGAAGATGGACTCAGTTCCAAGGCCACAAGTCACTACCCGATGCCGTGTTTCACATGAAACTCTCCACCTTCATCCGCAACCGCAACATTCGCATCGAGACCATCGCAGTCAACTATTGGAAGTGGAAGAACGGTACTGAAATGCTGCCCTCTGAAGCCCAACGGAAGGAAGCCATGGAGATGCTCGTCGCCAACATTGGAGACCTCCTCATGCGCTACAACAATCCCCCCGCTGTACAACCCCAAGTACGTGCCCAACTAGCACAGAAAGAAGCGGAGATAGCAGGATTGCGCGCACAGCTGGCAAGTCAGAGCCGCAAGACACCCTTCCCGCAGGGCATCATCCCACCTACCCAAACCCAGATGCCCAACTTCTTCGAAACAGGCACCAGCAAGACTTCACCATCATCCGGTAAACAACCACATCCACACCGAGATCCGTGCGCTCAGGACAACACCCACGACCTTGTGCAGGTTATCGACGCCGACGACGCCCAAGTATCGCAACCGATAGCATCCGAAGCAGCCGAACAAGCACCTCAACCCCCTCCCCCACTTCACCCCCACCCGCCTACCGTGGAAGACGAGTTGGACCCCAACCTCATTGGAGGCATCACCACACCCTCCTACCACCCCAGCCCAAGATCTCCGGTTACAGGTGAACCAGCATCCAGCCGCCCGTTCGAATCACCAGGCGGCAGACAAAACAAAGTCCTCCTCGACATCGTCAACGCATTCGACGACGAAGAACTCATCCAGTATCTTAGCGGCATAGCTCCGAAGCGAGAACCAGGTGACAAGGCCAAAATGGACAAGATCCGACAAGTACATGAACTCACCAGCTCGCTATCAAGATACGCGGCCCCGTCAGCAACCACCTGGATCTCCACCCTCAAGATGTCTGGACCTAAACTACAGGCCCAGAAAGAAATTGCCAAGAGACTCACGGTGTATGCGGAGGCGCATCCAAAAGATCAGGCATACCAGGACATGGTGAAGGCCTGGTCTCTTCCCAAGCTCACCAACACAGCAGGGACGGCAGCAGTCGCTATCGTGGTGGCAGGCCTCGCTTCATACCTACATTGACTAGGTACCCTACTCACAACGCAGCAACCCTCCAGACGACTCAACCGCATACACTCTTCCATGGTGAAGTGCATGGACATCGCGAAGAGCGTGGTCCAATACACATTTCACCGCATACCTTTCTTACACAGATACTCCACTTGGCTCTACGGCAAGTTTTGGCTCACCGCTCTTTGCCATTTTCCTCGACGCCAAGTAGATCGACGCAGACTGGTACGCCTCAAGCAGTTTCACCGTATCACCCCGGAGCTCTACACATTCGAATTTTTCAATCAGCCGAACGCAGTGTACTGGAGAGTCGACCACGGACGCATGTTTGAGCACCTCTATATTGGCAGCACCTCCACGAAAGTCACAGTCAGAGAAGACAACCGACGCAGAAAACACAACGCACTCGCCGCTCAAAAACTGGTCAACGCAGAACCAGCCATACACTACTGGCACACCACCAACACATATTGGGAGTTCGTTCCGATCAAAGTCCGCAGCGTTGACGATGTGGCAGAGTTGCACATGATTGAGCAGGCAGACATCGCGGACCTCCAACCCTCCCTCAACGCCCCCTTCATCTACAAACACTTCAAAGAAGACACAGGCCACACCTTCCAACCCAAGATCATTTGCGACGTCAACGTGCTGGCAACCAAACTACGTGCCCGACTACATCGACACCTAGGCAGGAAAACTAGACCTTGGCGAGCCGTCAAGGTACAGATAGACACCAAAACGCGCATGTGGGGCCTCCTCACCGCCCTGTGCTCCACCACGGCTCTGCGATGGAAAACCACCAGAACGTTGATGAGCAGCAACTTCCCGGCCGAGAACATATACACACTACTACGAATGACCAACATCCTTGAATCCCCATACAAGGAGTTCTGCAAGGCAGCATTGGTCAAGGCACTGGACAAGAGACATATGGAGACCCCTAACATAAGACCCCTCGTCACCAGTTTGCTGCCACCTATGGAAGAATGCCAACGCCATCTCCGAGAAGTTCTACGCGCCATCATCGCGAGCCACTACCACGAACTATGCCCACTACATGTTCCGAAGACCACGGTGGTAGCCAAACCAGGATCCAGCATCGAGGCCCAGTGCCACAACTGGCAGCGAATGTGTTTTGGACCAAAACTTACGAGAAGATGCACTTGCCCCAACCCCACACAGGAACTCAGTGAACATCAAGTCATCGACCTTCAGACCGCACACGCATCACCAGAAGACCCTCTATACCACATCGTCACCTACTCGTCCAAGACGGGCACTTTCCCGGAACCAGATACTTGGATTTCGCAGACGACGGAAGATGTTCGAAAATGGTGCAGACGCAATGGACTCTCCATCCCATCCAGGGAGGCCGTGCAGCTCGCCCTTGCCCCGGCGGCACAGCTCAGCCACAACGTGAAGGAGGAACACGTGAACCACCACATGGTCAAAAGCCTCAAAACCCAGTACAGCGACTACATCATCGCGTGCGAGGACCACCATCCCCACAAGATGCTAGCGTACTGCCCCCTCCACTTCCAACAGCTCATGGACAAGATGTACGGCGACCCTGAAGTCTTCACCAAGATCAACATCACCCCGACCACAGCGGCGCACAACGCGTGGCACCAACTTCCCCAAAACATCAAGACAAGATACGCCTGGGGCATCAACCCAAACCGCAAGGACAAAGTCCCGGTGTCCTACATCTTCCCCAAGCGCAAGAAGGGCTTCATCAAGTCACGGCCCATTGTCTCGTTCGCCCAGCACTTCGCCAAGAAGCTCTTCTCCACGGTCGCCAAGATCATCACCAACATCATGTACATCTCTTTCCCCCAAGCGCTGCAACAGGACAACTCCTACAAGATCTTCAAGGAACTTCACACCTTCATGAACTACAACAACGCGGACATGCACATGCAGATCGCGGACCTCGCGGGCTTCTTCACCAGTGTCCCACAGGAACGTATCCTCCAAGCCCTCATGATCACCATGCACAAGTACTTCGCCAACTCCCAGCACGGCTTTGACACATGGCAGGACGTCTCCATCACCTACGACCCCAAAAAGACGCTTAGGACGGCCAGAACGTTCAATGGGAAGTACAAGCAGATCAACCATGGTCGACGCACCATCTACATGCACGACATCTGGGAGATCACTCAGTACGTCCTGAAGTGCAGCTACTTCACCTCCCAACAACAAGTATACAAGCAGACCAGAGGTAGCCCAATGGGACACCCAATGTCACCGGTGTTGTGCCACATGGTCTGTTGTGTCGAAGAACATCAATGGCATGAGACATATCGCATAGCCTTGGCATCATGCGCAATTCTCGACCGCTTCGCCAAGAGATATGTTGACGACCGCATTTGCATCCTGCCACAAAGTTGGGCTTACACGAGCCCTTGGAGCGAGTTTCTCCAAACAGAGTTCTACGGCCCGCCCATATTGTTGGAAGAACAAGAAGAAGCCAACTACCTCGGATGCAACATCAACCTACACCGCAAAGAAGTTCGCCTCATTCTCCCCTCACAGACACACCAGCTCCTTTCGCCACGGGGATCCACACCTATGGTCCACCGTGCCAGTGCATACCGAACGAGACGCCACATGATCTCAAAGATAGCGTACCCCGAGCCGGTTCGTCTACAACAACTCCGAGAACTTCGCGCCCTCTACCAAGCCCACGACCCAGACATGCTGACGTTTGTGCATAGATGACTCGAAGTACCACAGCAAAATCAATATCAAAGACCGCCAGCAAGTGCCCATGATGCGCAGTGACGGATTGCAGTCGTTGAGGTCCCCAAACCTTTCCTCCCCAAGCCCCGTGTCCCGCAGTGAAGTGTGATTTTGATCATGCACATCATGCAATCATGTGAAGTCCGCCCCTACCCTTTCCCGCACCCACCCAGAGCGCTTCTCTTCAGTGGCTGACGCAGTGACAGACGTAGCATAGAAGAAGTTGCCCGGCTGATAGACCAACAAGTCGATCATCCAATTCTTCACCATGCCGACCAACAAGATGCACGAGGAGCAGACCATTCCGGATCCTCAGCCAGCAAGCCAGCAACATCCCAATAACCAACCGGAGACAATGCAGACAGCCTCCGAGATCCCAGATGAGATCGCCAACCCCAACGATCCAACCCACCAGACCACGGACGACGCGGTGAAGCTCCTCATAGACACAGTATCCTCGCAAGCAGAGAAGATCCGGACCCTCGACCAGACCGTCTTCCAGCTGGAACAAGAGCTCGCTTTCGTCTACGAGCGCACCTGCAGCCAATCAGTATTAGAAGAACTCCTGGACGTCAAACGAGCGGCGTACAGGGCGGACTCATCAAGAGCCTCCACCTCCAACGACATCAGCCGACACAAAGGTTCCATCCGCGATCTTCACCTACAGCTCAACGATATCCAACGTGATCAAACTCTCCAAGCCAGACGACTACAGGAACTAGGAGGACGACTAGATGCTCTTGGACATCAAACTCGCCAACAACTACAAGAACTACGAGACAGACTCCGCCTCCATACCACCATCCCGCAGGACCCTCATCCAATATCCCACACCACCATCTACGCAAGCCTGGACGAGACAAGAACTCGCTTGGACACCGTCGACCAGCTCCTTTCTCGACACGACCAAAGCATCAAGTACCTGTGCAGGTGCCTTCGATCCGCAACCGGCTCAGCTACATCCTCCAGACAGGCACCCATTGGACAGTACAGATCAAACTCCAGGGCCCCGCTCGAAAGAGATGATCCTCTACAGCATCTTCAAGATCCATGACCTCAAGAATCGGAACCCGGAACCGGTGCAATTCATCTGTCCACTCAACGACGTCGTGCAGAACGCAAAGTTGGATGATAACTGGCCTAAACAGCACCGCCACAGCATCCAGTAACATTGTTACGCTTTGGTCAATTTTGTTTTCACCAAAAACGATTCCTGTTCTATCTCACCTACATCCGACGCTTGGCTTGGAGTGAGCAAAAGAACCGAGACCAAGCGCGAGTCCCGCACCTTCATGTTTCATGATAAACTTCATCTTACCCCCATCCCTTTGTGACGGAACCCCTTGACGTTGATTGCATACGGAAACTCACGTACTGTGCAGCTGACCATCATGAAACATGACAGATTGTTTGGATCGAGTAACGTTTCCATCGCTCATCCACCTCAGTCATGGTGAAGCACGACCACCACGGAGATGAACGTCCCCGGCGAAACAGATCGCGGTCCTGCAGACGAAGTCCCCGCACTACCAGAGCAACAAGGCTGGCCATGGACTCAAGAGACCCACCTCGACGACATCGAACGGAGAATCCGCCTCAACCAGAGCCTCTCAGCCAGCAAAAACTGGCGCTACAAAGTGCAGTTTCCACGGCAAAGACCCAGGTCATCCAACTTATGGAGGACATCAGCGTCGGGGACCTCTCCAACCTCCTCTTTGACAATTCCATCACTATGAACGCGATACAGAAGATCTTCGACATCAACTCTACCGCACTCAAATTACGTGAACACGTGCACCAAGCTGACCTGTTCAGAACCCTCCTCAAGAGCTTTCAGGACGCCAAGGGTGACACCGTGATACGCAGTTCCGAAGCGCTGAACTGGTTCACACCCATTTCGCTGGCAGTTCCAACAAAGCGCCCGGGTTGCACCGTCTACGAGTTCATCGACATGATGGACAGACAGCAGATCACTGAAAACGGCATGTACAAGATCCTGGAAGACGACACCGTGGACAGCATCAAGAACTACCGCCGCACCTTTGAGGACCTCCAGCAAGCAGAAAACCAACTAGTCGTCACCAAGACCATCGCAGTCAAAGCTAAACCCAAGTCTCCAAGAACATCGCGCGCCTCGTCATCGACGGCACCGGGACCGGCACGACATGATTCTCAGTCGACCAGACATCCGGCATCATCGCACCGAGGAGACAATGACCCCAGACCCACACCACCAGCACCCACGGACCCCACTCCCAGACCCAACCCCAAACCCATGCCCCGTGCCCAGAGTCACCCCACCTGGCAGCACTACGGATGCCGACTGTACTGCGCGTGCGGGGGATGGTGTGCCAAAGAAGGCACGCACACAGTCCACCTATGCCGGAGATGCATGAATCGAGCCATCGGAAGTTGATGATGATGATAGTGAGATCAGCGGAGTTCTCTGACGTAGGGTGGTATATGCAATTCCTTAAGACGAAGTGTGTCTTGAGATGGCGCTGCCGGACGGAGATTCGGCAAGCGCAACATGTCTGCCGGCATCATAAGCACAAAACCTGCTCCGTGGAGAGGTCTGAAGTGCATGCACCATGTCAATCCGCACACTGAGTTTTTGACTTGATTGAAAGCTGACAGGACCTGTAGGGACAGTAGGTACTAACATGAGTGAGATTGCGTGATACTGCGGAAGCCAAACCATTTTCAGATCAACCACACTCGCACCATCACCCATTCACCTTTCCCCGATCGCCCCACCTCATGAGTTGGTTGACCCAGACGGCGTTCAACAAGGCAGTGCAGGCCGCGTACGATCAGGATTACTTGGAGCTCCCCGACATCCACATCCCCATCCGCTGGTACACCGCCCAACTTCTACTTGAACAACTCACCAAAATCGGCAACTCACCCCATCCCTTCACGCCCATCATGATCCCCACCAGCGAGGCGCTCTCAATATGGGGACACCTGCAAGATTGGCACAAGAACTTCGGCTACCACCTAGACAAGATCTCCATGCCCACACCACAACCCGCACACCTACCTCATCAAGACGCACCACCACAAGCAACCAAGAAAAGACGACAACAGTACCAACCGGACGACCCGCGCTTGCACCCCGAGTTCGACGGCATCACCTCGGACCTTCTCCAGGACATCTCCCTCGCACACCTCGATCCACACACCTATGTAGCCGCGGACTGGCCCGCGGACCAACCCGTTCTGACGACGTGGGAGGCCATCGAAGACCCGGAAAAGTACACAGAGTGGAAGGCCCACACCCAGTGGAATGACACAACATATCACACTTTCGCCCAAGCCCTTCATTCCCATCCCTTTGCCGTTCGCCTCGCTGCGATACGCAAAAAAGCCAAAGAAGATTCACACCAGCACCAGCTGCTCTGGAAACACCCATGGCACCAAAACGGCTGGCAGTATCACACGCACTACGACAAGGAGACCAAGAGAAGCTTCATGTACAAGGGCGACTACACGATCCACCGACGCGAGGAGGATAGCGCAATGCCGGATCCAACTACACAACCCTCAGAACCCAAGAAGGACACCCCACACAACTCACCAATGCCCTACCATCCACCACCTGAAGAAGAAGATGATCGACGATCCCAAATCTCAGAAGACGAGATGTACCCGGCGGTGAAGTAGAAACATGCCGTGGAAATCGACGATGTGATTGCCGAGAACATTGTGATCTTCCTGATCGCCACTGCACACAGCATCACACACCTGCGCCATACAGGCCCTCTTGCGAATCCAAAAGAAGCCGTTAACTGGCAAGATGCGAGTTGAAGCCATGCCGACCTAAGCACCTCCCCCGTCCCCTTTCCCCCCCCCTCCCCTACCCATGGCAGACCTCATCCCTTCACTATCACGCGTGAGAACATGACCACAGTTTTTTGGCACGAACCCGACCCCGTCCCTTTCCCCAGCCCAACATGTGGAGCCACATACTGGACTTCCTGACCGGTCCCCTCCACGTGATCTTCATGGATGAGCACGAACTCGAAATGGAGCATCTGCGCAGAGATCCACACTACAGCATGGAACCCTTTTACCAACGGTACAACTACCTCGACGACACGTACCACACGGCCCCAGCGTACTACACGGAGAAGGCACCCCTACACAAAGTCATCGACCCGTCGTACTTCAAAGCATACGAAGGCTGGCACATCAATATCAAGAATGCCATCACCTACCAGGCGCTCAAGAACATGATGATGATATTCCATGGCTTTCAGGACCTCTACATCTCCTCCAGCACATCTACGACGGCCACGTTCGTGTGCCTACTACCAACTGAAAATCAGATGCTGACCCCGGTTTCAAAATTTCTCGGCCAAGAGGTACGTGACAAAACCAAGCATGAGCTCAACATTCAGCGCATCATCCGCCGCATCCCGACTCACATCAAAGGTCACTACGTTGAAAAACCTCTTCGAGATGACCACCCACATCCCGGTGCGGCACTGTGCCTACCCCACATCGCCCAGATTGTCTTCTCCAAGTATGAATCGGCTAACACAGCTTTGATTGCCTCGCAGTGGTACGAGACCACGGTCCGCATAGCCACAATGGCCAGAAAAGGTTTCCAGATTGGTGACAAGTTGTTCCTAGAAGACCTGCCAACCCCCACCACGAAACCGCTACATGATGGACGCGTCATCTTCATCCAGAAAGCCAACCCACGCCCCTCGCACCTAGAACGCCAACTTCAAGATGACATGGAGTGGAATGCGATCTTGGCGATCACCCGACAGCACACGGTTGAGGAGTACCAGCAGTACCTCCCTCCTGAAATCCTCGGGGTGCACAAGCTCATCCTCTACGTCAACACCAAATTACAGGAATGGCAAACCAGGAACAACGAGTCCTGTTTGCAGAACAATATCTTCTCACGCGCCGACATCCACATGATGATACACGTCCTCAAGTTTTTCAGCCCCAGACATGCAGAATGGCGCTTCACAAGAGAAATCTTCGGCCCGGACTACACCATCCTCGACTTCAACGGCTCCACCTGCGCTATCCCCATGCAACCTCTACGTGACAATCTGACAGAGTGGCTACGTCAACACAAACGACTAGTCTCATCTCTACTGCACGCAGAGCACGACCACCGGCAGCCCAACCACCCGCTTTCCAGCCACACGTTCTTCGAAGACGTAGGCACCATCTCAGACGAAGAAGAGCTCTGGCAAAGACGCCAAGAATGGAATCCGGTTCAACGGTTCCCGACGACCACCTACAACAGCTACACCGAGCCGGACCTGTCCGTGGACTGATCTCTTCGACGACGCAAGACCCAATTCCACCCACCCCTGGATGGAAGACCCGTAGACCAATGCGGACAAGATTCGTTTGCAGTGCGTTGTGAAGTCTGAAAACTTAGAAGTTCGCAGTTCAGCCTTTCGGAGTGTGCATTCCACTGAACAGAGACATGATTTGCCTGTGATGCATCCTTCACACGACCAGCACACCGGTACAAGGGCAGGATTAGTGATGCAACAGCATGCAGTTGAACATTTGCAAAGCGCATTCCCATGTTGAGCTGCAAATAGCATGTGACATGCGGTGAGAGAATTTGAAGCAGTTACTGTACATAGTAGAGCAAGATGGATCAAATCATCCCTCTGATACTCCCGGAGCTCGGCAAGAAATACAGAGTCATCTTCATGGACCAGGGCATCTCCAAGGACCTCAGGCACATGACCGACAAGGAAGTGAAGTTTCACCTTCAAGCACTACGAGCAAAACGGAACAGCACGATGTTGCACTTGGACCCTACCCTCTCCCCCCATCCTCATCTACAGCATTCCCTCGCACAACAAGACGACCCAGAGTCTTTGATACACCGATGCGTCACGCAGGACCTGCCCATGGAAGCCGACTCCCTGGCCGCAGGCCAACAGCGACTACACAAAGGAGCCGTTTTCGCCCATCAGATTTTGCGGGCCCAACTACGCCATCGATATTGTCTGCCTCTTCCATTTCAGTTTGCAGACCATGCAAGATCCCGACCAGTCGTGCAGTACGCGAACCTGAACGTCACGATCATTCACGGCTTCTACATGGAGATGTACCAAAGCCAAATCCTGAAATGCGTTAGCAAAAAAGTCAACAATGCGATCCAAACCATCAAACAAGGAGAACCTGACTTCGTCACGTTCAAGTTCCTCGTACGCAATGAAGAGCTCCCCAGGGACTTCTACCGCCATCTGGTGGATATGCGCATACTACCGGAAACACAGAAACACATCTATCCCATGCACGACCACAGATGTACGTGGCCAACCGTGTTGGCATTTCAGTGGCGCAACAAACGGATGACAAAGGGTGGCACGGAACTCGTCTTTGAGCCGCAACCCGTCAGTCAAATCCCATATAGACACGTGGACCGCCGCGACCTCTTCATCGAGGAGTGCTACTTCGCACATCGCGGCATGCTGGGATTATATGTCCAACACACACCCCAAGTCACAGAGGAGTACCAGACTGGTCACATACAATGCCTGATGATGCTCAACTACGTCCAGGCCATATCGCATGAGCAAGCCTGGCCAGAGTTATCCTCCATCGAGTACCTCGCCGCCAAACTATGTGAAAATGATCCCACCAGACATTTTCGCATTATCCGTATGTTCAACATCCACGACACCATACGCACATGGTACTACTTGTTCATCCAGGGGGACACACAGTTCATGACCTACGACGAGGTATCCAGCATTCTCAAACGCCTGGAGCAACACGGCATATGCCCTCGCAGCACCAGGGAGATGACCGACAATGGATCCCGCGTTGATTTCGACTTGCAACAACTCGCGCAAGACATGCAGGAGGAGTTCGCGGACACAGAGGGAGGCCCACCATTCAGTGAGCTCTGGATTGACACGCACTGCCACTTCATCGTCAAGTTCTGGCACTACCAGTTTCAGCCCAACGCGTACTACAGAACCACCCCGATGCGCATGAATACCAATGGACAGACCTTTCCCATTTACTCCCACCCAATTATTTAAACCAATGCATCAGTTTCGTCCGATGAAAAAGATGTTTGCTAGTTGTGTGAGATCATTCCGCAGTGCATGAGTAAGCCAAAGCCACCTTACCCGCCCCCGGTGCTCAGAGCTCGGTATCACCACTCACTGATCTAGCCCAGAGCAATATGATCCCGGACACGTCCATCACAACGATCCTGGAGTACATGTACTGGCACTACGAAATCAACATCGGCTTGAAAAGACACGAGTTTGAGTCCCACTTCAGTGACGCCCAGCTAACCCGCATGAGAGAGCAACTTGCCAGGCTTCGGCACCAACATCCACAACCTCTACAACTTCTACGGTGGAGTCCAGCTAGAGCACTGACAGTTCCGGCTTCTACCACAGTGGCCTGGCTTCCTCAACATGTACCACCAGCCGGACCATACGGGCCCTTCGTGCAGATCAACAGCGAAGACCACATTCAAATCACAGGACTGGTCCTCCCGCTCCATGAAATCAACGCGTTGAGATGGACGTGCAAAGCATTTGAAGGTCAATGCCACAAACTATACAATGCAGGACCCGACCTTCGATACATGCACCATTGCCTACGGTGCACCCCAGAACCACAATGGACAATCCATGAGGATGAGCACAGAATCCAGCTGGACATGGCACACCTTGCTCGATGCATGCTCCGCTTCCGTCGACCGGACCAACCATATCCTCACATAGGCGAATCGGCCGAGCATCTGTTCCACGTGGACCCGCAAGTTTTGGACGACATCATTCAGACTCAACTCAACTACTTCTACCTGTTCGCATTCCATTTAGCGATTGACCGACAACAGGAACGTGCGATGCTCCACACGTACACGGACCCCGGCGACATCGAACCTCCGATGTACCACGAATCTCATGTTGAGTTTCCTGACACATACCCGCAATGGACGGATGGCACAGACATATCCGAGATATACGGCGTGCTCCTTACGACCCTCCCTCTACAACCGTGGAAGATCATCAGTGCCGCTCATCGATTTCTACATCATCGACATCTCCAGCACTTCATCAAGTACACCACCATCACCAACCAGATTTGGACGTGGCAAGTACATCAAGAAGTCGATTTCAACATCAGAATGTCACCCAGCGAAGTGTACATCCTCCTCAAGAACATTGCGTCGTACTGCCAACAGAGCTACAACTTCACCAACTCAGATGACCACAGGGACATAGTGGAACAACAAGCCCAATGTGATCGCACCTTCGCCACGACCTTGATGATCAACTACTACAAGGATGCGGTGGCCATCCTGATGCGACCCAAACCCATTGCTACAGCCACGATACATTGGATGCGGCAGCACAACCAAACTATCCAGAACATCATGCACCACGCGCTCAACGACAACAGGGAATACCTGCTCAACTACCACTACATGCGGCTGACGGACTTCGGACACAGTGGAGCACCAGTCACAACCCATCCCGATCATTAAGACAATGACCGCGACCTCCGACCTCAGACCCACTGCTGACCACACAGCTAAAAGAAACGTCGGAGAAGCTCATGCTGACTCTTGTGTTGTACAGTGTGCTTGATATGTTTCCCTTCCCCTGCCCCCACCACTGCTTTCCCATCTGAAGTAGACAGCCCAGTGACCACGCAGACCTCATCACAGCGCAATGGCGTCCAATGAAGTGATGGCGGCATGGCTCATCATGGCCGCATCGGACCCCAACGACATCACCACATGCTACCTCCGGCTACCGGACCATGACAAAGCTCTAGCCGCACAACACATCACCAACGCCATCATGTGCAACGACGTTCAAAGGCTCCAACACGGCCACAGACCCCTCGGAGAGCCTGAAGAGCAACGTGATCCCCCTGCGTCCAAGAAGGTCAAAACAGAAGGCAATCCAGACTCCACACGCGCCACTACCCCAAGCTCGGCATCGGCATCCAACACCCGCTTCCACGACTACAAGGGTTTCGCTCCTCTTTGCCATGGCGACAAACCCATCGACCTCGACCCGAAACCCAAGATGTCCACTCGCACTCACCCAAACCTCAACAACGAAGTGGACCCCAACGTAGTGTTTGTCACCAAGAAGAGCACCATCTATCATCGCAAAGGATGCGGTAAGATAATCAATTCAGCCGAGCAAGACGTCAAGTCCTACCAGAAGGCAGAGGTTGAGATGTTGTTCAAACCATGCTCGACGTGCAGACCGTAATATCCTCAACCCCATCCCCCACTGACATCAGACCTTATGGGCGCTGAGTAGGAACATGCGGCTTAGATGCACCACCGACGCAGGCCTTAACGCATGCAGAGCATCTTTCAGTTTTGAGAGAGTGTGCAATTGTGCCAAAACGTGTGACAATCAGTGTTCGGCGCAGTTTCACACAGGGTTATTCCACGACCAGATGAACAACAGAACAAGCGTCAATGCTGAGCGTCAAGTGTCTGTGCAATGTCATCCTAGTGTGTCCGAACCATTTGTTGAGCGAAAGAGACTGGAGCCGTAAGTCGATGTAACATTCTCTTTGATCCGCTGCCTTGTGATCGTCATGTGCAGCTGCTTCGCATAAAGAGTAGCTGTTCCCATCACCTTGCTACCCGTGCTTTCTTAACATCGGCAACACGATCCCATGACCAGCCACGAGATCATGTACCACTCCCGCTACATCCAGACCAGGGCGGACTTCGAGAAGGTGATGAGTCACGAGGAGAGCACCAAGCGGGTGCAAGACATGCTCCTGAAGTACCAAAAACGAGATGATTACCATACACCCAGAAGCAGATCGTGTCCAAATCCCAATCGACATCGGAAGCATCACAAGTACGGGAAGGTCAAGAAGATGAAATGCCACCCAAAGGAGGACAGATATCTCGCCTGTCCAATTTGCAGGATTGCTTCCAGAACAGTGCGACAATGGGAAATCCACCTGATCACGGCACCGCACAAACAAGCCAAACAAAGAGCTGAAAAGTTCGTGGACTTGGACTACCTCTACGTGTGAATTCCATGCTCTCAATCCATTTGTCGCCCCGAAAGGGGTGTGTGTGGCACACCGCTGTACATGCGGGAACGTCAACAAGCACTGCATACGAGAGCGAAAAGAAGCACGAATTTGCGATCTAACAAGTTTTTGCACATGATATTCAGCAGGGGGCAGGAGCACCATGGGTCTCCTGCCAACAAAGACACCCATGGTGGTGAAGCAGTTGGAGACGTCCAACTGTGTACCTGCGTGATTGTCTTAGACATCCTGTAACGCAAGCTGTGTATGGTGCATCATCGCTGTTGCTTCAACCAGTCCTTCAAGAACGAGATTTTCATTTTGGACATTTGGTATTTGAGCATGGGTGAATTCTTGGTGCCGTGAGCATGACATACCCCAAACCCCAGAAGACCTCGAGCCCATCAAGCTTGAGTGGAATGTGATGCATGAGCATGTCTTCTGAGCATGTTGTCGGAGCATGTCCAGCGAACGAGCATGAACATGGACGAGAGCATGGAGAAGGTTCGGAACATGAGTGTTAGAGCATATGAGCATGCACTGTGGAGCATCGGAGCGCGATGAGCAGAGTTGCGGGAGCATGAAGTGTGTAGCATCAGAGCATGACTTGCAGAGCATCTGAGCGTGATGAGCAGAATTGTGCGAGCATCAACTGTGGGGCATCAGAGCATGAATTGTAGAGCTTCTGAACGTGGTGAGCAAGCTTGTGTGAGCATGAGTTGTGGAGCATCGGAGCATGACTTGCAGAGCATCTGAGCGTGATGAGCAGAATTGGGTGAGCATAAACTGCGGAGCATCAGAGTGTGAATTGTAGAGCATCGGAGCGTGATGAGCACAGTTTGCAGAAGACCCTAAACCCTATATGATATGTCATATAAACATCCATTCGCGACCCTTCTACCTCATCACTCACGAGCTCATCCACTACCTCTTGATTGAGCATGTCCTTCTCCAGCAGATCTCCAACTACATGAATATGTGGAACACTAAAACAAAAAGTAAGTGTGTGTGTGTGTGTGTGTGTGTGTGTGTGTGTGTGTGTGTGTGTGTGTGTGTGTGTGTGTGTGTGTGTGTGTGTGTGTGTGTGTGTGTGTGTGTGTGTGTGTGTGTGTGTGTGTGTGTGTGTGTGTGTGTGT
>CAJNDS010002253.1:195403-217903 GCA_905221605.1 Symbiodinium natans
CTGAGCTGGCGAATCCTTCTTCCTCATCGTGAAGAGCAAAGTGACGATTTCTTTTTCACCTTCACGAACCCTCACTCGTGCGGCACCAGCGCGTTAATCACAGCATGTCAAAATGGAAGGCATCAAGCGGAACAGGTCGCAGATTGGATGAAGTGCACCCCCACCCCACCACACATCACTCTGCAGTTCCGAACTGTTTGAAATATCTACACCGAGGTCTATGCATTTAGCCCAATGTGTGCGCCAGTTACGGATTGCAATCGGATGCATGTAGTACAGCGTCACAGATGAATCAGCCTGTCTTTTCTTTTCGGCACATGAAATCACGCGTCAAGTGAATTCGTGCACTGCTGTGATGCGTTAGACCTTGACCTTGAGAGACATGCTCTGGCCGCCTTTAGGTGTCGTTAGTGCTGATTGCATTTCGCATGCAGTTTTGCTCTTGACCATAACGGATCATTAGACGCTCACTTTCATCATGGATCCGGCAGAAGATATGGAGCACGCGCTTCACCGCTGGCTAAGCGGACAAGTCGCCGATCATCAGGTTGTGCAAGTACTAGGACCCCAAATACTACAAAGATGGCAAGCACTCTTGGTGAGTATCGTGGAGGAGGATGACACCCCCATCATCACGGACACGTCGTCGATGCCAGCCAGACCATGGACGACCAACTTGCACCCATCCAAGTACATGGAGATGCTCAGCACCACTGACGAGGGCATCAGCAACACCGTCAACAGATTTCGACAGCAAACCATGAAGGCCAAGATACTGCACCAATCCAGATTGCGAGCGGTGCAGACCGACTACCCCGAGATAATCGGCCAAGGACGACTACAAGACATGGAAATCAAACCCGGTCGAGTTCTTGCTTCCGCGGAAAACCACGGTACCATGCCCCATACCCTTCCCCCTCCAACCTCCTCACAAGACCATGCGAACCAATTCCAGAGATGGTATCCGAATCGACAAACACCACCCCAAGACCACGCCACCGGCATGTCCATGGATTATGCGGGCACGGACCAACCTGTCAGAGACCTACAAACCTGGCACACTGGAGCCTTCCCACACATTCCCGTACCTCCCGACCGCACAGTACCTCCTCCCGAAGAACGGCATCACAGAGAAGACAGATCCAGGTCGCCACTTCGAAACCCTGGTGTCCACACGATGGGCATGCACGTCAGCAGCTTGCAACAACTGCTCGACAGCCTTGAACCAGCTGTGGACGCGCAATCCGTCACACAACATCACGACCAAGGCCGGCTACGCCCAGTTCTACCAGTGGATCAGATAGAGAAAGTGCAGCCGCAGTGGTGGAGACGACCGATTCGACCGGAACTTGTTCACATGCTACCTCCGGTTGAACCACACCATTGGGAACTCCAAGAGGACGGTACACCCGTCATTCGATTCTTCCCCAACCGCATGACCTTCCTCCCGAAGCAGCTGGTGCACAAGTTCCCCTCACTCCAACAAGAACTTCAAAACAGCATCCTCATGACCTGGGACCAATACAAGGACGACGCATCCACCCACGTCCAGATGGCACGCTACGCCGACTCCGTCGACATTCCCCAACCCAAGCCCCTACACCTACGACTACGTGCCCTCCTACACGAAATTCTATCAGGAACCGCTGCAGTTCACATCCTACAGTTCACAGCCATACAGTTTAGGATGCTCGTACGCAAAGGCACTTGCCCAGATTTGGCCACAATGCCCAACATCTATCAGCTCTGGCACTGGGGCTACATCAAATTCCGAAGCGTGAACCCGGAACTCTGGATGTTCACACACAACTTCGCAGATCCCAGAACTATGGGCAGGCTGGAGCAGACCTGCACTCACTTCCACAGAGTCTGGTCAGCACACGTCCTACCCAGCACGGCAGGATTGGTACCCCTGCTTCCGCCCATACAAGACCTCTGCGTGGTGCTCCATATCGGGCATCATGACCATGCAGGCGGTCAGCAACATAGTCTTCCGCAAGGCTCACCATGACCTACAGCTCCACAGAACATGGCCCAGCATCGATTCCCACACAGAATGCCTTCAGGGAACCAACACGTTCCAAATTCCGGACCACTGGTCAACCAACATATGGACCGACACGCTTCAGAAGCTCACCCACACGACCAGATGGACGCCACCCTCCACTCCCGACATCCGCACCAAACTCACCATCGACCACCTCCACAGCGACACACTGCCCACCATGGTATGGACACCGAGATTCGCCTTACCCCTCACCTCACAACAGATCCACGCAGTTCAAGTCTCCACCCAAGCAGCACATGTACTACATCGACTTTGGGACCCACTCATCTTCACCTTTGCGGACCCTTGCCACACCATCGACGGTTTCGACGCCAAGCGGACAAGCCGGCCTGATTTGATTGGCAAATTTCACCGACTGAGTCCAGGAGGACAAACGCCAATGTTAGCAATCCCGGCCAGCAGCGTGATGGAGACACAGTTGGACTGGGCCTGGTTCCAAACCACTACGGCATCCAGTTCCTCGTTCAGATGGCTGTCTCTACCCCTTGCAGTCATCGGACACCCCAGGACGCACTCGGTCTTTTGGACCCACCCGAAGATATCAGGCCAAATCCAACGTCACCAAGCTCTACATGTACATCAAACCACGTGGCTGGCGGTATCGGGAACACCTACAGCCTTCCAAGAGGATCCAGACATCAAGCAGAATCAAGCGCAGGCCACGCCAACCCAGGAGGAATGGACGGACTTCATCAACCAACGACAAGCTCTACTAGAACTTCAACGACGCACCACCGTTGACCAAGAAGCAGGCCAACATCAATGGAAGTATGTGAAGTGATGAAGTCCCAGCAACGACAGTTTCACGATGGAACGAGCTCAGCCACATGCACCCGTTGAGAGAAGTTGCAGCCATATGCACCTCACATCCTGCATGCAATTTTCGGAACACGCTGCCTCTGCAAGTGTAGTGTTTCTTGCGCCTGACACAGCCGTTGCGTGCCTCACGTAGGCTTCTTCACTAACAGCTGAACATATCAGCACCCCCAGACCCCCACGCCATGGCAGACAGACGTGATCGCCACGATCAACGACATGCTCAATGGCATGCAGACTCACACAGACGAGGCAATCGTTCCAGACGATCCAGATCACCCAGAAGATTCAGCACGCCAAGACCATCTAGGAGGCATCGCACTAGGTCGGCATCACCGAGATCCACGCGCACATTCCACTCCAACCCACGTCCTAGCTCGGGACCAACTTTGACCCCCAGATCCACATTCACAACGTCCCACACGCCTCTTCATCACGGACAAGATTCGGTGTACAACCCACGACGAGATCGCCACCGTCACGATCAGCGACTCCCGATATACGGGAACTCTCCCATCCAATCTACTCAATCTTCGGCCCCTACCCCAGCCCGCCCTAACCCCAAAGAACGCGCCAAGGAAGTGCTCCAGGACATCTTCCACCAGCCCAACAATGACCTCCCAGACCATTGGGATTCCACCGAGCTGCTCTACGACAAAAACCAGTATGGAGGAGTCCAGATGCCCAGAATCGTACCTGCCACGTCATCGGCCAAGAAAAATGGCACGGCAGGTATGGATCCTTTCGACATAAAACTCTGGCAAGTGGCCTTCGAGGGCAAGCACAATTATATGTTGCGACAACTCGCCAACGGAAGATGGACTCAGTTCCAAGGCCACAAGTCACTACCCGATGCCGTGTTTCACATGAAACTCTCCACCTTCATCCGCAACCGCAACATTCGCATCGAGACCATCGCAGTCAACTATTGGAAGTGGAAGAACGGTACTGAAATGCTGCCCTCTGAAGCCCAACGGAAGGAAGCCATGGAGATGCTCGTCGCCAACATTGGAGACCTCCTCATGCGCTACAACAATCCCCCCGCTGTACAACCCCAAGTACGTGCCCAACTAGCACAGAAAGAAGCGGAGATAGCAGGATTGCGCGCACAGCTGGCAAGTCAGAGCCGCAAGACACCCTTCCCGCAGGGCATCATCCCACCTACCCAAACCCAGATGCCCAATTTCTTCGAAACAGGCACCAGCAAGACTTCACCATCATCCGGTAAACAACCACATCCACACCGAGATCCGTGCGCTCAGGACAACACCCACGACCTTGTGCAGGTTATCGACGCCGACGACGCCCAAGTATCGCAACCGATAGCATCCGAAGCAGCCGAACAAGCACCTCAACCCCCTCCCCCACTTCACCCCCACCCGCCTACCGTGGAAGACGAGTTGGACCCCAACCTCATTGGAGGCATCACCACACCCTCCTACCACCCCAGCCCAAGATCTCCGGTTACAGGTGAACCAGCATCCAGCCGCCCGTTCGAATCACCAGGCGGCAGACAAAACAAAGTCCTCCTCGACATCGTCAACGCATTCGACGACGAAGAACTCATCCAGTATCTTAGCGGCATAGCTCCGAAGCGAGAACCAGGTGACAAGGCCAAAATGGACAAGATCCGACAAGTACATGAACTCACCAGCTCGCTATCAAGATACGCGGCCCCGTCAGCAACCACCTGGATCTCCACCCTCAAGATGTCTGGACCTAAACTACAGGCCCAGAAAGAAATTGCCAAGAGACTCACGGTGTATGCGGAGGCGCATCCAAAAGATCAGGCATACCAGGACATGGTGAAGGCCTGGTCTCTTCCCAAGCTCACCAACACAGCAGGGACGGCAGCAGTCGCTATCGTGGTGGCAGGCCTCGCTTCATACCTACATTGACTAGGTACCCTACTCACAACGCAGCAACCCTCCAGACGACTCAACCGCATACACTCTTCCATGGTGAAGTGCATGGACATCGCGAAGAGCGTGGTCCAATACACATTTCACCGCATACCTTTCTTACACAGATACTCCACTTGGCTCTACGGCAAGTTTTGGCTCACCGCTCTTTGCCATTTTCCTCGACGCCAAGTAGATCGACGCAGACTGGTACGCCTCAAGCAGTTTCACCGTATCACCCCGGAGCTCTACACATTCGAATTTTTCAATCAGCCGAACGCAGTGTACTGGAGAGTCGACCACGGACGCATGTTTGAGCACCTCTATATTGGCAGCACCTCCACGAAAGTCACAGTCAGAGAAGACAACCGACGCAGAAAACACAACGCACTCGCCGCTCAAAAACTGGTCAACGCAGAACCAGCCATACACTACTGGCACACCACCAACACATATTGGGAGTTCGTTCCGATCAAAGTCCGCAGCGTTGACGATGTGGCAGAGTTGCACATGATTGAGCAGGCAGACATCGCGGACCTCCAACCCTCCCTCAACGCCCCCTTCATCTACAAACACTTCAAAGAAGACACAGGCCACACCTTCCAACCCAAGATCATTTGCGACGTCAACGTGCTGGCAACCAAACTACGTGCCCGACTACATCGACACCTAGGCAGGAAAACTAGACCTTGGCGAGCCGTCAAGGTACAGATAGACACCAAAACGCGCATGTGGGGCCTCCTCACCGCCCTGTGCTCCACCACGGCTCTGCGATGGAAAACCACCAGAACGTTGATGAGCAGCAACTTCCCGGCCGAGAACATATACACACTACTACGAATGACCAACATCCTTGAATCCCCATACAAGGAGTTCTGCAAGGCAGCATTGGTCAAGGCACTGGACAAGAGACATATGGAGACCCCTAACATAAGACCCCTCGTCACCAGTTTGCTGCCACCTATGGAAGAATGCCAACGCCATCTCCGAGAAGTTCTACGCGCCATCATCGCGAGCCACTACCACGAACTATGCCCACTACATGTTCCGAAGACCACGGTGGTAGCCAAACCAGGATCCAGCATCGAGGCCCAGTGCCACAACTGGCAGCGAATGTGTTTTGGACCAAAACTTACGAGAAGATGCACTTGCCCCAACCCCACACAGGAACTCAGTGAACATCAAGTCATCGACCTTCAGACCGCACACGCATCACCAGAAGACCCTCTATACCACATCGTCACCTACTCGTCCAAGACGGGCACTTTCCCGGAACCAGATACTTGGATTTCGCAGACGACGGAAGATGTTCGAAAATGGTGCAGACGCAATGGACTCTCCATCCCATCCAGGGAGGCCGCGCAGCTCGCCCTTGCCCCGGCGGCACAGCTCAGCCACAACGTGAAAGAGGAACACGTGAACCACCACATGGTCAAAAGCCTCAAAACCCAGTACAGTGACTACATCATCGCGTGCGAGGACCACCATCCCCACAAGATGCTAGCGTACTGCCCCCTCCACTTCCAACAGCTCATGGACAAGATGTACGGCGACCCTGAAGTCTTCACCAAGATCAACATCACCCCGACCACAGCGGCGCACAACGCGTGGCACCAACTTCCCCAAAACATCAAGACAAGATACGCCTGGGGCATCAACCCAAACCGCAAGGACAAAGTCCCGGTGTCCTACATCTTCCCCAAGCGCAAGAAGGGCTTCATCAAGTCACGGCCCATTGTCTCGTTCGCCCAGCACTTCGCCAAGAAGCTCTTCTCCACGGTCGCCAAGATCATCACCAACATCATGTACATCTCTTTCCCCCAAGCGCTGCAACAGGACAACTCCTACAAGATCTTCAAGGAACTTCACACCTTCATGAACTACAACAACGCGGACATGCACATGCAGATCGCGGACCTCGCGGGCTTCTCCACCAGTGTCCCACAGGAACGTATCCTCCAAGCCCTCATGATCACCATGCACAAGTACTTCGCCAACTCCCAGCACGGCTTTGACACATGGCAGGACGTCTCCATCACCTACGACCCCAAAAAGACGCTTAGGACGGCCAGAACGTTCAATGGGAAGTACAAGCAGATCAACCATGGTCGACGCACCATCTACATGCACGACATCTGGGAGATCACTCAGTACGTCCTGAAGTGCAGCTACTTCACCTCCCAACAACAAGTATACAAGCAGACCAGAGGTAGCCCAATGGGACACCCAATGTCACCGGTGTTGTGCCACATGGTCTGTTGTGTCGAAGAACATCAATGGCATGAGACATATCGCATAGCCTTGGCATCATGCGCAATTCTCGACCGCTTCGCCAAGAGATATGTTGACGACCGCATTTGCATCCTGCCACAAAGTTGGGCTTACACGAGCCCTTGGAGCGAGTTTCTCCAAACAGAGTTCTACGGCCCGCCTATATTGTTGGAAGAACAAGAAGAAGCCAACTACCTCGGATGCAACATCAACCTACACCGCAAAGAAGTTCGCCTCATTCTCCCCTCACAGACACACCAGCTCCTTTCGCCACGGGGATCCACACCTATGGTCCACCGTGCCAGTGCATACCGAACGAGACGCCACATGATCTCAAAGATAGCGTACCCCGAGCCGGTTCGTCTACAACAACTCCGAGAACTTCGCGCCCTCTACCAAGCCCACGACCCAGACATGCTGACGTTTGTGCATAGATGACTCGAAGTACCACAGCAAAATCAATATCAAAGACCGCCAGCAAGTGCCCATGATGCGCAGTGACGGATTGCAGTCGTTGAGGTCCCCAAACCTTTCCTCCCCAAGCCCCGTGTCCCGCAGTGAAGTGTGATTTTGATCATGCACATCATGCAATCATGTGAAGTCCGCCCCTACCCTTTCCCGCACCCACCCAGAGCGCTTCTCTTCAGTGGCTGACGCAGTGACAGACGTAGCATAGAAGAAGTTGCCCGGCTGATAGACCAACAAGTCGATCATCCAATTCTTCACCATGCCGACCAACAAGATGCACGGGGAGCAGACCATTCCGGATCCTCAGCCAGCAAGCCAGCAACATCCCAATAACCAACCGGAGACAATGCAGACAGCCTCCGAGATCCCAGATGAGATCGCCAACCCCAACGATCCAACCCACCAGACCACGGACGACGCGGTGAAGCTCCTCATAGACACAGTATCCTCGCAAGCAGAGAAGATCCGGACCCTCGACCAGACCGTCTTCCAGCTGGAACAAGAGCTCGCTTTCGTCTACGAGCGCACCTGCAGCCAATCAGTATTAGAAGAACTCCTGGACGTCAAACGAGCGGCGTACAGGGCGGACTCATCAAGAGCCTCCACCTCCAACGACATCAGCCGACACAAAGGTTCCATCCGCGATCTTCACCTACAGCTCAACGATATCCAACGTGATCAAACTCTCCAAGCCAGACGACTACAGGAACTAGGAGGACGACTAGATGCTCTTGGACATCAAACTCGCCAACAACTACAAGAACTACGAGACAGACTCCGCCTCCATACCACCATCCCGCAGGACCCTCATCCAATATCCCACACCACCATCTACGCAAGCCTGGACGAGACAAGAACTCGCTT
The DNA here is from genome assembly GCA_905221605.1 of Symbiodinium natans. Classification (NCBI taxonomy): domain Eukaryota; class Dinophyceae; order Suessiales; family Symbiodiniaceae; genus Symbiodinium; species Symbiodinium natans. The sequence continues at coordinate 203,792 of CAJNDS010002253.1, forward strand.
GGACACCGTCGACCAGCTCCTTTCTCGACACGACCAAAGCATCAAGTACCTGTGCAGGTGCCTTCGATCCGCAACCGGCTCAGCTACATCCTCCAGACAGGCACCCATTGGACAGTACAGATCAAACTCCAGGGCCCCGCTCGAAAGAGATGATCCTCTACAGCATCTTCAAGATCCATGACCTCAAGAATCGGAACCCGGAACCGGTGCAATTCATCTGTCCACTCAACGACGTCGTGCAGAACGCAAAGTTGGATGATAACTGGCCTAAACAGCACCGCCACAGCATCCAGTAACATTGTTACGCTTTGGTCAATTTTGTTTTCACCAAAAACGATTCCTGTTCTATCTCACCTACATCCGACGCTTGGCTTGGAGTGAGCAAAAGAACCGAGACCAAGCGCGAGTCCCGCACCTTCATGTTTCATGATAAACTTCATCTTACCCCCATCCCTTTGTGACGGAACCCCTTGACGTTGATTGCATACGGAAACTCACGTACTGTGCAGCTGACCATCATGAAACATGACAGATTGTTTGGATCGAGTAACGTTTCCATCGCTCATCCACCTCAGTCATGGTGAAGCACGACCACCACGGAGATGAACGTCCCCGGCGAAACAGATCGCGGTCCTGCAGACGAAGTCCCCGCACTACCAGAGCAACAAGGCTGGCCATGGACTCAAGAGACCCACCTCGACGACATCGAACGGAGAATCCGCCTCAACCAGAGCCTCTCAGCCAGCAAAAACTGGCGCTACAAAGTGCAGTTTCCACGGCAAAGACCCAGGTCATCCAACTTATGGAGGACATCAGCGTCGGGGACCTCTCCAACCTCCTCTTTGACAATTCCATCACTATGAACGCGATACAGAAGATCTTCGACATCAACTCTACCGCACTCAAATTACGTGAACACGTGCACCAAGCTGACCTGTTCAGAACCCTCCTCAAGAGCTTTCAGGACGCCAAGGGTGACACCGTGATACGCAGTTCCGAAGCGCTGAACTGGTTCACACCCATTTCGCTGGCAGTTCCAACAAAGCGCCCGGGTTGCACCGTCTACGAGTTCATCGACATGATGGACAGACAGCAGATCACTGAAAACGGCATGTACAAGATCCTGGAAGACGACACCGTGGACAGCATCAAGAACTACCGCCGCACCTTTGAGGACCTCCAGCAAGCAGAAAACCAACTAGTCGTCACCAAGACCATCGCAGTCAAAGCTAAACCCAAGTCTCCAAGAACATCGCGCGCCTCGTCATCGACGGCACCGGGACCGGCACGACATGATTCTCAGTCGACCAGACATCCGGCATCATCGCACCGAGGAGACAATGACCCCAGACCCACACCACCAGCACCCACGGACCCCACTCCCAGACCCAACCCCAAACCCATGCCCCGTGCCCAGAGTCACCCCACCTGGCAGCAATACGGATGCCGACTGTACTGCGCGTGCGGGGGATGGTGTGCCAAAGAAGGCACGCACACAGTCCACCTATGCCGGAGATGCATGAATCGAGCCATCGGAAGTTGATGATGATGATAGTGAGATCAGCGGAGTTCTCTGACGTAGGGTGGTATATGCAATTCCTTAAGACGAAGTGTGTCTTGAGATGGCGCTGCCGGACGGAGATTCGGCAAGCGCAACATGTCTGCCGGCATCATAAGCACAAAACCTGCTCCGTGGAGAGGTCTGAAGTGCATGCACCATGTCAATCCGCACACTGAGTTTTTGACCTGATTGAAAGCTGACAGGACCTGTAGGGACAGTAGGTACTAACATGAGTGAGATTGCGTGATACTGCGGAAGCCAAACCATTTTCAGATCAACCACACTCGCACCATCACCCATTCACCTTTCCCCGATCGCCCCACCTCATGAGTTGGTTGACCCAGACGGCGTTCAACAAGGCAGTGCAGGCCGCGTACGATCAGGATTACTTGGAGCTCCCCGACATCCACATCCCCATCCGCTGGTACACCGCCCAACTTCTACTTGAACAACTCACCAAAATCGGCAACTCACCCCATCCCTTCACGCCCATCATGATCCCCACCAGCGAGGCGCTCTCAATATGGGGACACCTGCAAGATTGGCACAAGAACTTCGGCTACCACCTAGACAAGATCTCCATGCCCACACCACAACCCGCACACCTACCTCATCAAGACGCACCACCACAAGCAACCAAGAAAAGACGACAACAGTACCAACCGGACGACCCGCGCTTGCACCCCGAGTTCGACGGCATCACCTCGGACCTTCTCCAGGACATCTCCCTCGCACACCTCGATCCACACACCTATGTGGCCGCGGACTGGCCCGCGGACCAACCCGTTCTGACGACGTGGGAGGCCATCGAAGACCCGGAAAAGTACACAGAGTGGAAGGCCCACACCCAGTGGAATGACACAACATATCACACTTTCGCCCAAGCCCTTCATTCCCATCCCTTTGCCGTTCGCCTCGCTGCGATACGCAAAAAAGCCAAAGAAGATTCACACCAGCACCAGCTGCTCTGGAAACACCCATGGCACCAAAACGGCTGGCAGTATCACACGCACTACGACAAGGAGACCAAGAGAAGCTTCATGTACAAGGGCGACTACACGATCCACCGACGCGAGGAGGATAGCGCAATGCCGGATCCAACTACACAACCCTCAGAACCCAAGAAGGACACCCCACACAACTCACCAATGCCCTACCATCCACCACCTGAAGAAGAAGATGATCGACGATCCCAAATCTCAGAAGACGAGATGTACCCGGCGGTGAAGTAGAAACATGCCGTGGAAATCGACGATGTGATTGCCGAGAACATTGTGATCTTCCTGATCGCCACTGCACACAGCATCACACACCTGCGCCATACAGGCCCTCTTGCGAATCCAAAAGAAGCCGTTAACTGGCAAGATGCGAGTTGAAGCCATGCCGACCTAAGCACCTCCCCCGTCCCCTTTCCCCCCCCCTCCCCTACCCATGGCAGACCTCATCCCTTCACTATCACGCGTGAGAACATGACCACAGTTTTTTGGCACGAACCCGACCCCGTCCCTTTCCCCAGCCCAACATGTGGAGCCACATACTGGACTTCCTGACCGGTCCCCTCCACGTGATCTTCATGGATGAGCACGAACTCGAAATGGAGCATCTGCGCAGAGATCCACACTACAGCATGGAACCCTTTTACCAACGGTACAACTACCTCGACGACACGTACCACACGGCCCCAGCGTACTACACGGAGAAGGCACCCCTACACAAAGTCATCGACCCGTCGTACTTCAAAGCATACGAAGGCTGGCACATCAATATCAAGAATGCCATCACCTACCAGGCGCTCAAGAACATGATGATGATATTCCATGGCTTTCAGGACCTCTACATCTCCTCCAGCACATCTACGACGGCCACGTTCGTGTGCCTACTACCAACTGAAAATCAGATGCTGACCCCGGTTTCAAAATTTCTCGGCCAAGAGGTACGTGACAAAACCAAGCATGAGCTCAACATTCAGCGCATCATCCGCCGCATCCCGACTCACATCAAAGGTCACTACGTTGAAAAACCTCTTCGAGATGACCACCCACATCCTGGTGCGGCACTGTGCCTACCCCACATCGCCCAGATTGTCTTCTCCAAGTATGAATCGGCTAACACAGCTTTGATTGCCTCGCAGTGGTACGAGACCACGGTCCGCATAGCCACAATGGCCAGAAAAGGTTTCCAGATTGGTGACAAGTTGTTCCTAGAAGACCTGCCAACCCCCACCACGAAACCGCTACATGATGGACGCGTCATCTTCATCCAGAAAGCCAACCCACGCCCCTCGCACCTAGAACGCCAACTTCAAGATGACATGGAGTGGAATGCGATCTTGGCGATCACCCGACAGCACACGGTTGAGGAGTACCAGCAGTACCTCCCTCCTGAAATCCTCGGGGTGCACAAGCTCATCCTCTACGTCAACACCAAATTACAGGAATGGCAAACCAGGAACAACGAGTCCTGTTTGCAGAACAATATCTTCTCACGCGCCGACATCCACATGATGATACACGTCCTCAAGTTTTTCAGCCCCAGACACGCAGAATGGCGCTTCACAAGAGAAATCTTCGGCCCGGACTACACCATCCTCGACTTCAACGGCTCCACCTGCGCTATCCCCATGCAACCTCTACGTGACAATCTGACAGAGTGGCTACGTCAACACAAACGACTAGTCTCATCTCTACTGCACGCAGAGCACGACCACCGGCAGCCCAACCACCCGCTTTCCAGCCACACGTTCTTCGAAGACGTAGGCACCATCTCAGACGAAGAAGAGCTCTGGCAAAGACGCCAAGAATGGAATCCGGTTCAACGGTTCCCGACGACCACCTACAACAGCTACACCGAGCCGGACCTGTCCGTGGACTGATCTCTTCGACGACGCAAGACCCAATTCCACCCACCCCTGGATGGAAGACCCGTAGACCAATGCGGACAAGATTCGTTTGCAGTGCGTTGTGAAGTCTGAAAACTTAGAAGTTCGCAGTTCAGCCTTTCGGAGTGTGCATTCCACTGAACAGAGACATGATTTGCCTGTGATGCATCCTTCACACGACCAGCACACCGGTACAAGGGCAGGATTAGTGATGCAACAGCATGCAGTTGAACATTTGCAAAGCGCATTCCCATGTTGAGCTGCAAATAGCATGTGACATGCGGTGAGAGAATTTGAAGCAGTTACTGTACATAGTAGAGCAAGATGGATCAAATCATCCCTCTGATACTCCCGGAGCTCGGCAAGAAATACAGAGTCATCTTCATGGACCAGGGCATCTCCAAGGACCTCAGGCACATGACCGACAAGGAAGTGAAGTTTCACCTTCAAGCACTACGAGCAAAACGGAACAGCACGATGTTGCACTTGGACCCTACCCTCTCCCCCCATCCTCATCTACAGCATTCCCTCGCACAACAAGACGACCCAGAGTCTTTGATACACCGATGCGTCACGCAGGACCTGCCCATGGAAGCTGACTCCCTGGCCGCAGGCCAACAGCGACTACACAAAGGAGCCGTTTTCGCCCATCAGATTTTGCGGGCCCAACTACGCCATCGATATTGTCTGCCTCTTCCATTTCAGTTTGCAGACCATGCAAGATCCCGACCAGTCGTGCAGTACGCGAACCTGAACGTCACGATCATTCACGGCTTCTACATGGAGATGTACCAAAGCCAAATCCTGAAATGCGTTAGCAAAAAAGTCAACAATGCGATCCAAACCATCAAACAAGGAGAACCTGACTTCGTCACGTTCAAGTTCCTCGTACGCAATGAAGAGCTCCCCAGGGACTTCTACCGCCATCTGGTGGATATGCGCATACTACCGGAAACACAGAAACACATCTATCCCATGCACGACCACAGATGTACGTGGCCAACCGTGTTGGCATTTCAGTGGCGCAACAAACGGATGACAAAGGGTGGCACGGAACTCGTCTTTGAGCCGCAACCCGTCAGTCAAATCCCATATAGACACGTGGACCGCCGCGACCTCTTCATCGAGGAGTGCTACTTCGCACATCGCGGCATGCTGGGATTATATGTCCAACACACACCCCAAGTCACAGAGGAGTACCAGACTGGTCACATACAATGCCTGATGATGCTCAACTACGTCCAGGCCATATCGCATGAGCAAGCCTGGCCAGAGTTATCCTCCATCGAGTACCTCGCCGCCAAACTATGTGAAAATGATCCCACCAGACATTTTCGCATTATCCGTATGTTCAACATCCACGACACCATACGCACATGGTACTACTTGTTCATCCAGGGGGACACACAGTTCATGACCTACGACGAGGTATCCAGCATTCTCAAACGCCTGGAGCAACACGGCATATGCCCTCGCAGCACCAGGGAGATGACCGACAATGGATCCCGCGTTGATTTCGACTTGCAACAACTCGCGCAAGACATGCAGGAGGAGTTCGCGGACACAGAGGGAGGCCCACCATTCAGTGAGCTCTGGATTGACACGCACTGCCACTTCATCGTCAAGTTCTGGCACTACCAGTTTCAGCCCAACGCGTACTACAGAACCACCCCGATGCGCATGAATACCAATGGACAGACCTTTCCCATTTACTCCCACCCAATTATTTAAACCAATGCATCAGTTTCGTCCGATGAAAAAGATGTTTGCTAGTTGTGTGAGATCATTCCGCAGTGCATGAGTAAGCCAAAGCCACCTTACCCGCCCCCGGTGCTCAGAGCTCGGTATCACCACTCACTGATCTAGCCCAGAGCAATATGATCCCGGACACGTCCATCACAACGATCCTGGAGTACATGTACTGGCACTACGAAATCAACATCGGCTTGAAAAGACACGAGTTTGAGTCCCACTTCAGTGACGCCCAGCTAACCCGCATGAGAGAGCAACTTGCCAGGCTTCGGCACCAACATCCACAACCTCTACAACTTCTACGGTGGAGTCCAGCTAGAGCACTGACAGTTCCGGCTTCTACCACAGTGGCCTGGCTTCCTCAACATGTACCACCAGCCGGACCATACGGGCCCTTCGTGCAGATCAACAGCGAAGACCACATTCAAATCACAGGACTGGTCCTCCCGCTCCATGAAATCAACGCGTTGAGATGGACGTGCAAAGCATTTGAAGGTCAATGCCACAAACTATACAATGCAGGACCCGACCTTCGATACATGCACCATTGCCTACGGTGCACCCCAGAACCACAATGGACAATCCATGAGGATGAGCACAGAATCCAGCTGGACATGGCACACCTTGCTCGATGCATGCTCCGCTTCCGTCGACCGGACCAACCATATCCTCACATAGGCGAATCGGCCGAGCATCTGTTCCACGTGGACCCGCAAGTTTTGGACGACATCATTCAGACTCAACTCAACTACTTCTACCTGTTCGCATTCCATTTAGCGATTGACCGACAACAGGAACGTGCGATGCTCCACACGTACACGGACCCCGGCGACATCGAACCTCCGATGTACCACGAATCTCATGTTGAGTTTCCTGACACATACCCGCAATGGACGGATGGCACAGACATATCCGAGATATACGGCGTGCTCCTTACGACCCTCCCTCTACAACCGTGGAAGATCATCAGTGCCGCTCATCGATTTCTACATCATCGACATCTCCAGCACTTCATCAAGTACACCACCATCACCAACCAGATTTGGACGTGGCAAGTACATCAAGAAGTCGATTTCAACATCAGAATGTCACCCAGCGAAGTGTACATCCTCCTCAAGAACATTGCGTCGTACTGCCAACAGAGCTACAACTTCACCAACTCAGATGACCACAGGGACATAGTGGAACAACAAGCCCAATGTGATCGCACCTTCGCCACGACCTTGATGATCAACTACTACAAGGATGCGGTGGCCATCCTGATGCGACCCAAACCCATTGCTACAGCCACGATACATTGGATGCGGCAGCACAACCAAACTATCCAGAACATCATGCACCACGCGCTCAACGACAACAGGGAATACCTGCTCAACTACCACTACATGCGGCTGACGGACTTCGGACACAGTGGAGCACCAGTCACAACCCATCCCGATCATTAAGACAATGACCGCGACCTCCGACCTCAGACCCACTGCTGACCACACAGCTAAAAGAAACGTCGGAGAAGCTCATGCTGACTCTTGTGTTGTACAGTGTGCTTGATATGTTTCCCTTCCCCTGCCCCCACCACTGCTTTCCCATCTGAAGTAGACAGCCCAGTGACCACGCAGACCTCATCACAGCGCAACGGCGTCCAATGAAGTGATGGCGGCATGGCTCATCATGGCCGCATCGGACCCCAACGACATCACCACATGCTACCTCCGGCTACCGGACCATGACAAAGCTCTAGCCGCACAACACATCACCAACGCCATCATGTGCAACGACGTTCAAAGGCTCCAACACGGCCACAGACCCCTCGGAGAGCCTGAAGAGCAACGTGATCCCCCTGCGTCCAAGAAGGTCAAAACAGAAGGCAATCCAGACTCCACACGCGCCACTACCCCAAGCTCGGCATCGGCATCCAACACCCGCTTCCACGACTACAAGGGTTTCGCTCCTCTTTGCCATGGCGACAAACCCATCGACCTCGACCCGAAACCCAAGATGTCCACTCGCACTCACCCAAACCTCAACAACGAAGTGGACCCCAACGTAGTGTTTGTCACCAAGAAGAGCACCATCTATCATCGCAAAGGATGCGGTAAGATAATCAATTCAGCCGAGCAAGACGTCAAGTCCTACCAGAAGGCAGAGGTTGAGATGTTGTTCAAACCATGCTCGACGTGCAGACCGTAATATCCTCAACCCCATCCCCCACTGACATCAGACCTTATGGGCGCTGAGTAGGAACATGCGGCTTAGATGCACCACCGACGCAGGCCTTAACGCATGCAGAGCATCTTTCAGTTTTGAGAGAGTGTGCAATTGTGCCAAAACGTGTGACAATCAGTGTTCGGCGCAGTTTCACACAGGGTTATTCCACGACCAGATGAACAACAGAACAAGCGTCAATGCTGAGCGTCAAGTGTCTGTGCAATGTCATCCTAGTGTGTCCGAACCATTTGTTGAGCGAAAGAGACTGGAGCCGTAAGTCGATGTAACATTCTCTTTGATCCGCTGCCTTGTGATCGTCATGTGCAGCTGCTTCGCATAAAGAGTAGCTGTTCCCATCACCTTGCTACCCGTGCTTTCTTAACATCGGCAACACGATCCCATGACCAGCCACGAGATCATGTACCACTCCCGCTACATCCAGACCAGGGCGGACTTCGAGAAGGTGATGAGTCACGAGGAGAGCACCAAGCGGGTGCAAGACATGCTCCTGAAGTACCAAAAACGAGATGATTACCATACACCCAGAAGCAGATCGTGTCCAAATCCCAATCGACATCGGAAGCATCACAAGTACGGGAAGGTCAAGAAGATGAAATGCCACCCAAAGGAGGACAGATATCTCGCCTGTCCAATTTGCAGGATTGCTTCCAGAACAGTGCGACAATGGGAAATCCACCTGATCACGGCACCGCACAAACAAGCCAAACAAAGAGCTGAAAAGTTCGTGGACTTGGACTACCTCTACGTGTGAATTCCATGCTCTCAATCCATTTGTCGCCCCGAAAGGGGTGTGTGTGGCACACCGCTGTACATGCGGGAACGTCAACAAGCACTGCATACGAGAGCGAAAAGAAGCACGAATTTGCGATCTAACAAGTTTTTGCACATGATATTCAGCAGGGGGCAGGAGCACGGCCATGGGTCTCCTGCTAACAAAGACGCCCATGGTTCGTGGTGAAGCAGTTGGAGACGTCCAACTGTGTACCTGCGTGATTGTCTTAGACATCCTGTAACGCAAGCTGTGCATGGTGCATCATCGCTGTTGCTTCAACCAGTCCTTCAAGAACGAGATTTTCATTTTGGACATTTGGTATTTGAGCATGGGTGAATTCTTGGTGCCGTGAGCATTACATACCCCAAACCCCAGAAGACCTCGAGCCCATCAAGCTTGAGTGGAATGTGATGCATGAGCATGTCTTCTGAGCATGTTGTCGGAGCATGTCCCGCGAACGAGCATGAACATGGACGAGAGCATGGAGAAGGTTCGGAACATGAGTGTTAGAGCATATGAGCATGCACTGTGGAGCATCGGAGCGCGATGAGCAGAGTTGCGGGAGCATGAAGTGTGTAGCATCAGAGCATGACTTGCAGAGCATCTGAGCGTGATGAGCAGAATTGCGCGAGCATCAACTGTGGGGCATCAGAGCATGAATTGTAGAGCTTCTGAACGTGGTGAGCAAGCTTGTGTGAGCATGAGTTGTGAAGCATCGGAGCATGACTTGCAGAGCATCTGAGCGTGATGAGCAGAATTGGGTGAGCATAAACTGCGGAGCATCAGAGTGTGAATTGTAGAGCATCGGAGCGTGATGAGCACAGTTTGCAGAAGACCCGAAACCCGACATGATATGTCAGAAAAACATCCATTCGCGACCCTTCTACCTCATCACTCACGAGCTCATCCACTACCTCTTGATTGAGCATGTCCTTCTCCAGCAGATCTCCAACTACATGAATATGTGGAACACTAAAACAAAAAGTGTGTGTGTGTGTGAAACACCTTAGTTCATAGGTGAATGGGGTCACTCCCAGCTTGTCGAATTTTGCCTCCACTTTCACATTGCAGCAGGGGCATGGAGCACTCTATGGCTACTCCATGCAACGAAGCTATGCCATAGAGTGGGAAGGATGAGCTGATCACTCATCTGTACCTGCAATCGGATTAGCCAGTGGGCCCCCTGTGGCGCTGGACACAGCATGAGTGAAGCAACATGAGTAGTGTGAGCATTCAGCTTTGGTGATTTGTACAATGCAGTCTACATGATGACAACATTGAGCAGTTGGTACACGGATGCAACATACTTGTACTTTTGAGTCAACAAACCCAAACCCCACCCCCCTGGCGATCTCTGCAGAAGTCTTATCCATCAGTGTGATACCACGGCTTTCCGTTATGGCGCCGTGGTGGTCCTCCGAGGGCATCCGGCCAGGAGCCGATGAGGGGCCAATCCCCGGGTTCGTGTCTGTTGGGCTGCGATCAGATACTCCAGGCTGCTAGTTACTGCTATGGGCTCTACCTATGTGGGTTCGGCGTTCAATGCCACTAATACGCTGTCGGCATATGCAGGGCAGGCATGTGCGTCGGAAAATGCAGTAGGGTGACCACATGAGTGCATGTGCAAGGGAAGCCAAGGGAAGCCACAGGTCTACCTCCACTATTCTGTCTCCTATTCGACTCTCCTTTTCTCAGTGTTTGGCAAGGGTTTGCAAGTGCAGGTGCATCTGACATGAGGGCATGTGCAGTAATGATTCGGCTAGTGCATCCGGGCTGCGTGTGACGCCACCCTCCCTCAAGACGAACAACGGTCCCCCGACACGTTTGTTGCTGTTGCTTTGCTGCTGGGCCAACAACCAAACAGCGGCCTCCGAACGCCTTTTGGTGGAACTTTGTTCAGCCTTCGACCAGCCAACCGGCAGCTGGCGCAGTACAGGCAAATGCCGTATGGCCACTCCAGATGGAGACTCAGCCGACTTATCACCCGCAACAGCAAGCCGTGCCAAGCATGCAGCTTGTGCCACAATTTTTACAGCAACCTGTGCCGATGCAACAGCCAGTGCAGATGATCTCACCAATGCACTTACAGCCTCAGCTACAAACATCACAGCAGTGGCTCACTCACATGCCCACTTGCGGCCATCAAATCGCTCAACCGCAGATGGCTCCACCCCAGCAAGTCCCTACAACCTTGGAGCAGCAGCCAGCAGCACAACCAATCATCACATCACATGCACCCACACCTGCAGATGCAATGTCACCATCAGCTACACCAGGTGCAGACCAGGGCTCCAACGTTCACGCGACATCACAACCACACGCGCACACGCAACCTCAGCCAGCCACACATCGAAGCCGATCCACAAGAAGACGCAGGATGGACAGTCGCCACTCCACCCGCGAGACACACAGTCACACCGCACACAGACGACGCAGACGCAGGTCTACGAGGGTCCGACGTGGCAGATCCAGAAGACGCTCCCACTCTACACGACCCCGCTCGTCAGGTGGCAGACGCAGAAGGGCCAGCCATCGTGGACACAGACGTCGGCCACGTTCCCTGACACCGTCACCGGCGTCAACATCACCCACACCCAGGTCACCATCTTCCCAACGCAACCCACCGCCGACTCACTCACCACACCCAGACCCATACACCTCACATGCCGGCAGCAAGGTGGTTCTTCGCAGCCGATCCACGCTCCTTAGAGAAGCCATTCCCCCGACGACCGAAGAGTCTTGCCCAACCCAGCCAATCTCAGCCGCCGGACGCCAGAGACAGTTGACACGCCAGCAACAACAAGCAAAGCAGTGGCAGCCTGAGACAACTGCAGGGGCACCACCGCCACCACCACCTCCACCACCACTTACAACACCTGAAACACCCACCCCCACTCCACGAGACACCACCAGCCAACAAGAGCAATGGTACAGCTGGAGACGCACTCCACCCAGCAACCAACAGTCGCGTGAAACTCTGCAGCAACAGATTGTGCGCATGGTCCGCAGCCAGCAACAGCAAAAGCAACAACAGCAGCAGCAGCAGCAGACGCACACTGAAGAAGATGCATCCTCACCCAGCCATCCACCCAACACGCACAAACCACGATCCGCCACCAGTGACTCAATGTTTCAGGCTGCCTCCCAGCCGTGCCAGCAACACATTGACCCCATTGTGGACGTTCCTGCGCATCTACTACCAGAGCCATCCGCCTACCACGTGGCCGACGCTGCTGCCCTCACCCGTACGTTGACCGAGATTGCCAGCGGAACCGCGCACACCCTGGACCAGATTTCCCAGTTTGCCGCCGCAGCTTTTTCAAGCGGAAATCGGCATCTCATCAACGAGCTGCACGCCGAGATCTTCACCATTGCCGGCGGCATACACTCCATCCTGTACATCCCATGGAACGCAGCCAAGCGCGCACCATTTGGAGTACCACCAGACCAACACCCGGGCGCAGTTTGGAGCTACACTTGCGCACATGGCACGGACATTTCAGCAGCTCAGGGCACCATGAGGGACGGCTTTGTCCGACCAACATCCATCAAGGCCCTCCAACCCTCACAGCCTGGCATGGAACAACGGTCCACGGTGGTGTATGGCAGCGCCACGTTGGGAGAACTCTGCCCAGCTACCCTTCAAATCGTGTGTGACCGCGCCACACGACGAAGCAAGGGGCAACAAGGCGTCCTCATTTTGGGCCAGGTAGACAGCAAGTTCCAGCATTACAGCCTGGGATACAGAGACACATGGCGTGAGGCCCACGCGGTTGGCCACAGAGGCGTCAGAAGAAACCCCGACAAGTGGGGTTGGCGCGCAGGGCATTTTGACATCAAAGGCATTGGCCTCGTTGCTTAAAAACTTGTTTTGTTTTGTTCCCTTGGTCTTGATCATCATTGTTTCTTTATGCTTGTTTCTAATGCAGTCATGGTCAGCAGCATGTCTCACCCCGATGCCAATGCTTCTCATCTCAGGAGCGGATGAGTTCGTCCGACATCAAAGTTTCGAACCTTTGATCTTTGATCTTTTCATGATGTGCATCAACCAACTTGAGTGATTCAGCTGTGCATCCGAGCACTTGACAGATGCTTGGCAGCTACTTTTATATGTTGTTGCAGCTTGGGCTCACATTGTACACTGCTCATCGGTAATCAACAAGCACAGGCATGAACAGTCAACCGGCAAACATGCCTGTTGCACGACCCATCGGCATGATGGGCATGGCCATCAATGCAAACCGGCATTATCCCAACAACAATCGTCCACCACCACCACCACCACCACCACCACCACCACCACCCCCGCCGCCGCCGCCGCCGCCGCCACCACCACCACCACCACCACCTTCACACACCCACTCACTCCCACCCACGACACATGCAGTGCACACTACACATTACCAACCACTCACAACACCCAATGCCACACCAAGTTCAGCCACCAGCCACCAAGGTTCTACAAGCATGGGTGTGGTGCCTCCACCAGCTCACTCTTTTCAGCCCCTGGGAAGTTCTTCCCAGCCACCACAGCACCAGCAGCTGCAACTTACACATTTGTTTGACTCCAACATACCATCCAGTTTTGCACAAACTACCTGTCCCCAAATCAAGCAAGCCGCTATTTTCGCACATGCTTGCTCACCCACAGAGCACCACCCAACTGAGGGACTTCCTCAAAGACACCCTCACCCAGCATAAAGAGCACATACCACCGTTCCACATCCCCAGCACCAAGATGGTATACAAAAAACACCCACCTCTTCAGCCAATACTACACAATTGGCGACAAGCACACCACACGTGGCAACCTCACTTGACGCCACCATGTACATGTCGCCACCTGCAAGCAGGGGACACTACACAGCACGTTGCTCAGCAACTCCACGCGCTGTTACCCCAGCACGGCGTACTTGCCTACTC